>JANJGK010003523.1:62500-80000 GCA_039081455.1 Macrobrachium rosenbergii
CTCGCTCTGAATCTGACTCAGCGTCACTCCCTTTGACTCGACTCTCCGGTGTAAACGGTTTTTGCAAACGCAACCTTATACTGTAAGTAAGTGAGTTTAAGAAGAACGGCTTCCTCTTTTGATCGTCAGTTCGCAGGATTGTCATGGTCGTGACTTTCCTGAGGCAGCGGCGTCTTATCAATGCTTCTGACGACAGCAGCTGGTCTGGTGGGATATGTGGTAGCACTTCCTGACAGTTTCTGAGGACGGCCTCGCATGTCAGCTGCTGAATAAGGCAAGAATTCTGCGAGACATGCAGGCTTCATATTCAATGATAAAAGAAGCGACTGTGTGCCCAATGAATAGCAGTAAAAGAAGCCCTGTACTGTAGGCCTCTGCAGTTCATGTGAGCATTGTGTGCTGTCCCCACAGCTTATAACAATGTTAAAAATGTAACAAGCATCTCAACTATGCTTGTGTGTGCAGGGCTCACTCATTCAAGAAATAGTTAGTATGGCGTACGGAAGTGAACGGATTCTCTGCACCGTCCGAAAGACTCAGAGACTTATAAGCGGTAGGTTGCCAGATAGATAACACATTCGTGCTCCTCTGGGTGTACTGATGCGCAGATTGTGTTCGTCACATTTCGTTTTGGGATGTTCGCCTTGGCAGATATATATATATAATCAGAAAGCTACAAACGTCCTTTAATATCCAATTCACTCTACCTCGGAAGTAATATATTTTCATATATGTTACCGAAGGGGAATTTTTAGTTGATAATAAGTCCACCGTCCCGTGGGGTCGAACCAGCGACGGACGAGGAATCAGGACTACAGTGACACACTAACCCATGGTCTAAGAAAGAGAAGGTCTGTTCACAACTGGCCCAAAATTCGACCAACTTCGCGCATGACGTCACAGCGCGAACGGATGGGTTATTTACCTGCTAGTCAGGTCAAGGAACTGTAGGAGAAAGGAAGTGTCAATGTGATTGGAGCGTTGTATTGTGTATTTACGTGTATTTTTGTCATTGCAAAACTATGCCGAATATTTGTGCACTGTATGGATGCAACTCCAATTCAGATCGAAATACTGATCTTACTTTTCATACATTTCCTAAAAATGAACTCCGAAAGAAATGGATTCATCTGTGCAAGAGAAAAGACAAATTTAATGCGGATTCTTCGAGGATTTGTAGCTTGCATTTTGAATCAAGTGATTATGCAAGGAACCTTAAATATGAATTACTTGGAATCCCAATACCAAGACATCTTGTACGGTTAAACAGTGATGCAATACCAACACTACATCTGCCTACTTCAGAGGGTAAGTTCAGATTTTCGTATTGTTTTGAAGTAAGGAATTAAAATACCAAAGTTTCCTTTGGAGGGTAAATGGTTGACCTTGTTAATCCTCTTATAATACCTCGCCAATATTTCCATTGTTCCTTGCCCCGTTCACCGGATGCTACCAACTATAAGATTAGGCCTGACCATACTGGTAATGAGATAAGTTGTTTTCAGTTGAACGTAAGTCACCAGTTAAAACTTGTTTTGTTTTGCCTTTGTAGTAATATCAGTTGTAAATATTACAGGAAATAATGTATCTACAAGCCGAGAGTTCAGAGCTGTGAAGAGAGGTATGAAAAGATTTATTCATGACATTGAGTGTTCACCTACTGTCAATGAACTGCAAGAAAATGCGCATGAAGAACCACGAGTTGCCACCATAGACAAATTGCAGCAAGAGCTACAAGAAGTCAAATCAGAGAGGGATGCTCTTCTCAAAGAAAAAAAAGAGTGGGAGATAGAACGGTCTTCCTTACAAGAAAAAATAGCTACAGTAGAATTCAATGCTACGTCTCTTGCAAGAAGCAATTTAAGCAAGTATTTTTCTCCCTCTCAAGTTCGCTTCTTTTTAACTGGGATTCCTGTTAAGCACTGGTGTGAAGATGATATTAGTGGTGCATTGGCCCTGCGATACTTAAGCCCCAAAGCATATAGATATTTACGTAATAAAATGGAATTTCCCTATCCATCTATTTCAACATTGCACCGCTGGGTTTCCAAGATCAACGTAGAACCAGGAATATTAACATCAGTGCTAATGCCTCTACGCCATAAGGCAAAGACAATGACAGAAATGAATCGCTTGTGTGTTATGTCATTTGATGAAATGAGTGTTGCTTATGAGTGGACCTATGACAAGGGAACTGATACTCTCTATTCACCCAAAAGTAAAGTTCAGTGTGTTATGATTAGGGGGTTAGTAAGTTCTTGGAAACAAATCATCTACTATAATTTTGATCAGAAAATTACCAAAAATATTTTATTTAGTTTGATAACGAGTGTAGAGTCCACAGGATTTCACGTTGTTGCCATTGTCAGTGATCTGGAAGCCAGTAATGTTAAGCTGCACAAGTCCTTAGGTGCAGACACAGATCATCCGTTTTTCACGAATCCAGCTGATTCCGACAGACGAATACATATTTTTGCAGATGCACCGCACCTGATCAAACTTGCGAGGAATCATTTTCTTGATAAAGGATTTAAAGTAAATGATAAAAATATTAATAGTGAGTGTGTGCGTGAGATTATCAAAAGAAGTTGTAATGATTTAAAAACTGCCTATAAACTTTCAGAAAATCATGTTAATGTTTCAAAAGCAAAGAGGATGAATGTTAAATTAGCAGTTCAGTTAATCTCGGAAACAACTGCCAAATCTTTAAATTTTTTTGGAGAAAAGGGGCTACTTAGCAGCAAAGATTGGGCTAGCACAAGCAAATTCATTGCGTTGTTTGATTCTTGGTTCGATTTATTTAATTCTAAGGCTCCTAACGATAAAAAGCACTCACGGAATGCTTATGGTGTGCAGTTGCAAACACAAAATTCTGTTTTGAAGGAAATGATAAATACTGTTGAATCAATGAAAGTTTGTGGGTATGATAGATTATTGCCATTTCAGAAAGGACTGATTATGTCTTCAAGGTCACTGCTAAATTTGTATGAAATGTTAAAAGAAAAATATTGCATATCATATATAATGATTTACAGATTAAACCAAGATGTGCTAGAGCATTTCTTTGCTTGCGTAAGACAAATGGGAGCATGCTATGAACATCCATCTCCAATTCAAGTGAAAAATCGGATAAGGGCATACATATTAGGCAGAGACGTGGCCTTAGTTGGTAGCAAGTATAATACACAAAAAGAAAATTGTGATACGAGTTTATCTGAGGGTACATTATTTCATTGTTCTGGAACCTCGTCAGCATTTGACCAGAAAACGTTGGATGAGGAATTATGCTTGTCTGCAATGCTGTTCTCAGTTTCAGACGATGATGACTTTGTAAACGAAAGGGACAGACCAAGTACTGACGATGATACACCAAATTTTGATGAATCAATTGATTTTGAAAAAGCAATGGAGAACGAGGGATTGCGTTATGTCGGTGGATACATTGCACATAAATTTCCTCAACACCAGTTTTTAAGTACCACTGAGAACTCGATTGGTGACAATACCTGGATTAATTACATTTCCAGGGAAAAAGAAAAGCTGATGCAACCGACTTGCAATTTTTTTGAAAAATTAAAAGTTATGGAGAAGCTGTTCCGAACTCATCATGGAGAGAAAAACCTGAGGGCAGGTAGAAATTCTGTCAAGACTTTAGTAGATGAAATAACGAAATTTGTAGTTCTACCACTGGACGTCGTAACATTTTTTGTGCGATGCAGAATTTTTTTTAGAATGCGTATCCTGAACCAAAATATGAAAAACATGCGAAGTGAAAAACGCAAATTGTCAAAGTTAATAACATAAATTAATAGAACTAAGGGTTCTCAGAAAAGTGTATTGATAAGCTATCTCATGAATGTTACTTTTCACCTGTAAAGTTGTTTATTAATCATATTCTTGATGTTATATCATAATAAAGTTCAATAATCTATGAATGAAATAAATCTTTTATTGCCCTTCCATTACCTTTATAAACAAACTATTGCATTTTTCTTAATAAAAGTTTGACAATATTGAGTAAATCCCGTTATTAGAATTAAAATCTTTTGGTTTATCAACAATACCTTTCGAGTCTTACTGTACCCTATCCGCTGTGTGACGTAGGTGTAGCACCGCCTACCTGCGCGTGAACAGACCTTCTCTTTCTTAGACCATGCACTAACCAGTCGGTGGGGTCGCTGGTTCGACCCCACGGGACGGTGGACTTATTATCAACTAAAAATTCCCCTTCGGTAACATATATGAAAATATATTACTTCCGAGGTAGAGTGAATTGGATATTAAAGGACGTTTGTAGCTTTCTGATTGTATATGAATCACGGTGATGTGATAAATAGTCATATATATATATATATATATATATATATATATATATATATATATATATATATATATATATATATATATATATATATATATATATATATATGACTTTTTTTTTATCACACTCACACACTTATAATAAAATTTCTCTTAGGATGGCATTCGGGTATTCTTGAACATTTCCTTAGACTAAGACTGAAGTTGTGGTGAGGAGGTTGGGGGAGGGTTGTGTGGAGGACTGTGGGGTTGGGGGGAGGGTCTATTATTCCTCCATAGTTTATTATTTGCTGATCTCGGCGCCCCGGGACACTGCTCATTCACCCCCTCCCTCTCCCCTCCCCTAATCCACCTCCCAGAATCCCCCACTACCCCTCAAAGCTCTCTGCCTCAAAGTGTCTGGGATGTGACATTTCCGGCCTCCAAACCTTCTGCCCTAAAAATAGCCGCATTTTGTTTCGGGTTTCATTTTAGTAATAAGAGATCCTTTCTTGCATCTGTCGTCTCCTACGTTTTAACTTTAGACTGAATTGTTGTAATTTAACGTTTTATCTGTTCAATTCGAGAGAGAGAGAGAGAGAGAGAGAGAGAGTTGATATACACAGGCTGATTCATCACCATTCGTTACAAGATTATGCTGTATCTCTCTCTCAGGCGGCCATTGTTTGAAGACAAGTGACTGATATGTCTCAAAACACTGTTTCCTTTGCGCTGTGACTCTTCTGCTGCAAGTAGTCTGTCTGGCTGTAATGAATGCGCTGTTCTTGATGTCATCTTTTCCCCGTCAGTTGCTGTTAAAACCCTGGCTTTTTTGCTTTTAGCAGTTTTGGGGTTTGTATTTCAAGTACGCCTACAAGACATATTTACGTTGATGGCTGTCTGAATGAGTGTTCCCTACGTCGTGACTTGAATCCTTCTCTCTATTCATTACGGCAGTCGCTGATTGATTGATTGATGAACTGAATGCCTTTCAATCAGCCTTCCTCCGGCTGAAGCCTCTTCATCGTCCCCGCAGCCAAGGTCCGAAAGTCCCTAGCGTTCTGTTATATAAATTCAGGGTTAACCCTTTCGTGAATGTAGCGAAAAAACATTGAAAACTGCAAATAGGAGTCGAGTGTTCGGTAAAGCGTAGATAAATGGCTCGAAAGAACAATAAGAAAAGGGGGGAGGGGGGATTCAAATGATCTACATAGTGTTACTGAGCGAAGCGTTATACGACAAATGCCAGCTTATGGCGTACGGACACATTAATTTTGTTAAATATAAAGAGTATACAGCAGAGTGCGACAGTACCACACAACTTAAAACCAGATATGAAAGATTTCGAATCGTGTCGACAAAATCTTCTGCAGGGATTTTCCCAACGAAACCTCCTGTCAAGTCAGTTCAACTGTCAGCAGAGTGAGTAACGTGATTGACGTGGCGAGAAATGAACTGACGTGGAGACTTCCGCGAGGGTTCTCATTTGGAGAGGTTCTTCTTCTTCTTCTTCTTCTTCTTCTTCTTCTTCTTATTATTATTATTATTATTATTATTATTATTATTATTATTATTATTATTATATTTCATTTATTACGTGTCTTTTCTTCCGGAGGAGTGCACTGTACGTTGCACCTTTGATTACTTAGATTTGTGGAACTCAAAAGTTTGCTGAGGGTACCGTAGTTAGAAACAAGATATTTCTGAAAAGGACACTTTCTTTGGCGACCCCAAAAACTCCCCCCCCCCCTCCTTTTCTTCTAGGCACGCTATAATCTAGACGCGTTTTGTGTGTGTGTGTGTGTGGGTGTGTGTCGTTGTTCCCGGGCAACCACTCAGCGCTAGATCGGGTGCCCATGCTGTCCCAGGGCATAGTGAATCGCTGGATGCCCATCTCAGGCACTGCCTTGATCTGCCCCTTGTGGCGAAGCGGCAGGGGGTCGGTGAGCCCGACGGCCATATTACTCTATATATTCTCGACTCGATTGAAATTGCCAAATGAATCAATGATTTTGTCACAAACTTAACGTCGTTTTAAATAGCTTGGGTATGTTTTTGTGATCTACAGTAGTTTATTTTTGTAATAATAAAATTTAGAAAATGGTTCGAGGCCGTTGTCTCTTTGACTTCGTATCCTCGCCCAGAACAGCGGCGCGAACCTCATATTATAATGTCACATCAGGGACGATCTCCGCAAATCACGTCGACGTTTTCGGACGTCGGTACTCGGCCTAGCACTTGCCAACTCGCTTTTGCCAAACCGGCTTACACCGGTTTCTTTTTCTTTTCTTTTTATGATTTTCATTTTAATGGCTTCCCGAATGGAGCAGTGTCTTTTGAAGGCTACAGTAATAGTTGGTGGAAGGAGGAGGAGGAGGAGGAGGTAACAACCTGAAGCGGCCAAGAGCTTTGTAGATGAAGGCGCTTGTCTCCAGGATATTAATTTTTACACTTGGTCTAATTGGGTCACGTGTGCCCCATGACAGATCTTGAGGGGGAGCCTCTTAAGGTACTGAATACAGTGATGAACTCAACACTGCATTTAGTCGTATCGAATAAGAAAAAAAAATACTGCATGCACAAAGAATAAGAGCAAGACAAGCACATTAGGCCTATGCACTGCATGTGAGAGTGTGTGTGCATTTGTCTGTAGATTTTCAGCAGCCAGAAGCTGCTGCCGTTTTGTACCGTCGTCACAGCTTCTTTCAGCATTAGCGATCTAATGAGCATTTCAGTTATATGTGCATGTGCAGGGCTTATTAAAGATTGTCCAGACCGTCCGAGGCTCGCACGGTAGGTAGGTGGGCAGTAAGTAAGAACCTTATTATAGGCTGCTGTCACGTGACATGGGATGACACACTAGGCAACAAACGGGCGCTTTCGTGCTTTATAGCTACGGACTCGCGTTATTGTGTTAATCCCAATTTAATTTAGGGATGTTCACCTTCTCAGATATTGGTACAAAATGAGAGAGAGAGACAGAGAGAACGAGAAATGATAATAATCTTCGTTTTTGGTCTAAAGGGTTTCACAGCGTACCATGGTTGGGGTTACCGTGTCTTCTGTCTCGGTACCTGGAGGGAGCTTGGTTTGAATACTGGGAAAAGTGAACGGAACCGTACAAACTGATGTACTCAAGTGTATAAGTAGGCACAAGGGGGTGAGGTTTGAGTGGTGCATATGAGGCCTCCCGTGCCAATGCTTGAGACGAGTGCTGTTTTGAAGTGTTTTTAATTAAGGACAGACGATGTTTATAAAGTTCAAGCTTAAGGCTGTCGCTGAGAAACCTTACGGAACTGTTGCGTGCCCTCTTGGGTGCTTGTTGAGTTAATATAGTTTAAACTTTTTTTTTTTACTGTAAACTTAATTATGATAATTTTGAAGGTGAAATGATGGTGCTATTCCTGCTGTAAAGATTTCATGAATCATTTCAGGTCTTGGCAGTTTGTGTGTCTTTTTCCCGCTTGGGAAAACGCCATGAGATCCACACTGCCTGTAAACTCTACTGTGCAAATTTCGGCCGAAACAACAAGGCTTTGAAAAGAAGGAGTCCTCCTCCTTGGTGGTAACACCTTTTAAGTTTGCCGATTTTTGCACTTTCCAGCTACTCTATCATTATTCTTTTTTTTGTTATGTGCTGCCATCTTAGATGCGATACATTATTAGATAAATCTCTTTAAATGCTGCAGTATGAAGTACAGGTTAGTTTATCTTAGTAATTATGCAGAATTTCTGTTAGCTGTAAGATGTCTAGAAAATAAGTAAAGGCTGTGATACAGGGACTTTGTTGCTTATCAGCAAGCCAGCCAGACCCCAAAGGATCTGTTAAGTGAGAAATGAGATCTGCCTTTGGTTTGGCCCGGAGACAAATTCAGTCTATTAGTAAGGGGCTGTGGGCTTGAGGGATCCCTGCTTGCAAGCATTCCTCCCGTTAGTGGTTAAAGTATTTGATTCCTTGTGCGTGAGATGAGCATCCATGGTTTGCTCTACTGTTGAAAAAGGCTTTGGTTTTGTAGAGGCGTCTTTCTTTCAGCATTGCTCTCCTTCAGGTATCCCAGGGTCATCCAGCCTGTTCAGATGTTCTTGAAGTGGGTTTGTGTGGCTCTCGAAACAGACTGCACGCAGTTGTCCACAACATTATGAGGGAAGCTTTTGTCTCTTTATTTATATGTATTTTAGTGTGAAAATGGCCCTTGCTCTCACTTGACCTTAAAAAAAAAAAGGATTTCCCTGTGAGGTTTTTTGTTTATGAACATTATAAAGCATTTACGTATTACTGCATGCTTGGCTTTTGGTGGATTAAAAATTTGTGTGCACTAAATGTTTGAATAATGACCTCTGCCTTTTACTGAGAAATTTCTTGAAAGCTAACAAGGGTTGATCTTTTCAGGCGTGTTTGGCCTTCAAATATTTTGGACACCCTCCCACCTTCGCCCGGGCCAAGTCCAAATGAGTACTGGAAGAACAGTGGGGGGAAACTGAAGCAAATCGAGATTTAAAGGTATGTGTCAAGTTGTCTGGTTTGACTGGTTCCTCCTGTTATGTTGCTATTGCTTGCAGCTGTGCTTCACCATTTGGGATGTGGGACATTTTTTAACGAATTTTTCAATGTTGAGTTCAAAGTACAGGTTGGTTCAGGTTAGGGTCTGTGGAATTGCTGTTAGCTGTGAGATAACTAGGAAATGTTCAGGTGCAGTTGGAGTTTGTTGTGGTGTTGTTCATTTTGGGGAATGTGCAGTCAAGGAGGTCACCTGTTTGCAAGATGAAATTATATAAGACAGTTACATGGATTAGCTGCTTTTGTGTGGGTGTGTGTATATATGTATATATATATATATATATATATATATATATATATATATATATATATATATATATATATATATATATATAGGGAGAGAGAGAGAGAGAGAGAGAGAGAGAGAGAGAGAGAGAGAGGGCAATCCTATCAATAAATCAACTGATCAATTCTCTGTTCTGAAACTTAGATTAGGATGTAAGATGAAGGCACTCTTACTTACACATGCATTGTTTTAAATTAGCACTTTCAGTGGTGAGGAAGTTGTAGTTTGAGGTCATCTGAGATGTATTTCCTTATTCCTTTGTACACTGGTGGTAATACTTGAATGAGATTGCCCATGTTTTTTTTTCTAGATTTAATAAGGGAAGTTTGAAAGACTGAAATTGAAGCTTCTTGAATTTACTTATTTGTTACAGAGAGCTTTCATGCCCAGTGTCACACCACAAGGCTTCATGAAAGCGACCCTTAGACAGACTTCTTTACAGAGTGCCACAGGTTATTATATGTGTCATTTCTGTATTGGTAATTTCTGTCACGATTAGTTAGTTCTTCTGTGCGGTCAATGTTCGAATGGCTACCGCTAAGAAGTATCTTATATGACTAATGAGGGTTATTGTTTTCAGGCTCTAGTTGGACCTTGAAGATTTCCAACCATGGACCTCGAAGAATTTGGTCCACAGACCTTGAAGATTTTCGACCACTGACCTTGAGTATTTGGACCGTGGACCTTGGAAGATGTTGAACTGTAGACCTGGGAAGATTTTGGATCACTGACCCTGAAGATTTTAGACACCCCACCTCCCAGCCAAGTGAGATTAGAATAGTCATCGTAGCTGCAGGAAATTGTGAAGCATTGTCTGAAATTGAAGGTATGTGTAAATTGTCTGTATTGTCTAGTTTCTACTTAGAATGATTTATTGAAAAGAATGCTTACAAATGTGTGTGGTTCTTTGGTACTGAATTGGTACGGTAGGCTCGTTAAATTTGAGTGATGATCCAAGATTCATTTTTGATGTGTTATTGGTCGTTTTGTTATTCAATACAGACAGTTACAAGGAGAAGTATGTTTTTCAATGGAGACCAAAATGAATTTAGAGAAAGCTTAGGAAAGGCCGGCTATTTTGTGGCGTATATTAGAATGGAATACTTGAGGATATTTCCTTTAGAGGGGGAGGCCCAGAGGAGTAAGTACATTATAGTTAGAGATTGAAAAGTTGTAGTGGATCCTGGGAAGTTGATTGAGTTTTGTCAAATTTGTTTTAAAACATTGTGTAGGGGAAATGAACTCAAAGGAATATTGATACTGGGCTTATGCAATTGAGGTGATCAGTTTATTTTTAGAAAAAATAATTTTATATGCCAGTTACATACAGTAGCTAGCTGCTTGTGTGTGTGTGTGTGTGTGTGTGTGTGTGTGTGTGTGTGTGTGTGTGTGTGTGTGTGTGTAAACTAGGGAGGGAAATGGTTATAGTAGAGACGCTGAGCAGAGGAGTCAGTAGTTTACAGGGAAATTTCTGGAAAGTGTCTAAGGATGCTTACTGCAACAATGGTATTTTATAGTCACATGTTTTAAAGTTATTTATTAGAATTGATTTACTAATAGTCATGTATGCTGTTTAGTGTTATGCAGTTATACTCTGCAATTTTAAGGGTAGAGCTTATTCTGGTCTAAATTTTATCATAAAATTCATTAACTTTTGAAACCTAAGATCACACTTTTGTTGAATGGCTCATGATGCGTATCCAGAATTCACTGCAAGGTTTACCCTTCTCCACAGGGTTGGTGTTTGGTGACAGGAGGACTGACTGCCTTGTGTGTTGCTGTAGAAAAGGCACAACAAGAGATAACACTCGACATGGGAGAGGAGGGAAGAACTGACATCGGTGCCCAATGTTTTAGTCCATGATCCACTGTAGGTGTCAAGTTTTTTGCAGAATCCCTCCATTAATATTCTCTTTCCATCTTACTTTCCACCTTCTAACAATTGCTTCTTAGTGCAACTGTGAAGTTTTGCTCCTGTTACACCTATGAAATTTTTATGATCAATTCCCTTTCAGTGTTGAGTGGCCTCATAGGTCCCAGCGATTGCTTGGCTTTTGGCCTAAATTTTACATTCCATTCCAGCCCACGGTGTTAGGCATATATATGATTAGTACCTTTGATGAAGAAATTTGTATTCTTTGTTTTGTGTATGGTAAGTAAAATTTAAGGTGGTTGTAGGCATCTGTAGCAAACCCTTTTTTTCTGCATGAGATAAAGTTATGTTGAATGGCTTTCACATCTAGAGAGGTCAAAACTTTACATCTGGGAGTTTGGCAGTTACAGCAGCCTAAACCCTTGTGGGATCTTTCCCATTTTTTAAAAAGCCTATATATCACAGTGCTACTAAGAATGCTACTACTTTCCAAAAGTCAGTTGGACTGACAAGTTTTCCTTTTGTCTGGAGGCAGGGAAACATTGCTACATTACCTAAGGGACTAAGTCCATCCACATACCCCTCTGAATATAGGCTGACTTCATTGACCCCTTTTTTATCTAAGGTTTTTGAGAAGCTACTATTTAAGCATCTTAATAGGCTTGTTGAAGAGAATAACCTGTTACCAGCATTACAGTTTTAGTTTCGTAAAGGCCTTGGTGCTTGTGATGCACTCTTTGTCAGTACCTACCATCTTGCAGAGTTATCTTGGTGAGATACATATGCATGCATGATCCATTTAGACTTGGGTGCAGGCTTTGATTGTGTGAATCATGAAGCACTTATCTAGAAAGTAAAATTATAAACAATTGATGGATTTTATTGAGAGATACAATGAATATTTGACCGGCAGAAAACCTAAAGGTCAGTGTTAATAGTATAGTAGCTTAAGTAATGTCATTTAAAGTCTTCCTCAAGATAGTGTTCTTGGACCTTTGCTATTTATGATATATATAGTAGTGAGACGTGGCAAGGTGTGGAGAACAAACTGATTGTATACGCTCATGATGCTACCCTTGTGGCTGTTGTTCTTTCACCACCTTAGGTCTGTGGTTGCAGAATCCTTGAATAGAGATGTTTTTTGCACATGAAGCTTAACCCTTCTAAGTCTCAAAGTATGTTAGTTAGTGGATCTAGAACACGTTTTCCTTTGCATTCAAATTTACATTCAAGTGCGATGGTTTTATATGTGAAAGACTTTAAAGATTATTAAGGAGTAACTTTTGATAAGAAGACTTTTGAGAACCATGTTTGTAATACTGCTTCCTCTGTTTCTCAACAAGTTGGTATCTTGCAGAAATGTTTTCAAAGGTTTCGTGATGAAGCTATTATATCTTGAGTGTTTAACACCTTTCTGCTTCCTGGTTTGGAGTACTGTTCTCCAGTGTGGTCTTTGGGTGCTCTCATCTCGAACTCTTGGATAGAGTTGTGTCATCATTCAACCTGCTTTGCCAAGTCTTAATATTGAGTTTTGCTTAGATGTAAAGTGACCTCGTTATGCTTGCTGCATAAAATGTACAAGGACAAAAGTTCTCTGCACTTTTCTCTACCTGACGTAGCTATTTTTGTTGGCAACAGAAGGCAGGCTGCTGTTGCAAACAGTGTGTTGTTTGCTAGTACCATGTTTAGTACTACCTAGGTTGCTGTGAGTTTTACTTTTGCTACAACTAAATGAGGAATAGTTGCCTGGTGTAGTTGTGGAGTCTTGTGATTTCCTAATGTTTAAGAGAGGAGCAAATTCATTCTTGCTTTCTGGTGACGTCTTCTGAGTGCTGCAGGTGTTTTGGCTTTCATTTCCCTCTCACTCACTCTGGTGGCTGCTTGGGCCTCTTGGTGACCCATGGCCGCTTGCACCAGACCTCTCCACGTTCCCCTGCTGAGTGCTGCATCTCTCCAGGTATTCTCAGGATCCTCCTCCTCCTCCTCCTCCCCCTCCTCTTCCTTCTCCTCCTCCTCCTCCTCCTCCTCCTCCTCCTCCTCCTCCTCCTCCTCCTCCTCCTCCTCCTCCTCCTCCTCCTCCACTCCCAATTCTCTTTGATCACTGAACACAATCTCTACCCTTCTCATCCTCGGTCTCCCCACTGGTCTTCTCCCTTCTGTTGGTCCTTCCATCACCACTTGAGGCATTCTGCCCTCTTCCATACCAACCACTTGAACTGCCCAACGTATCCTCTGCGATCTTATAGTCATTTATTAGCGGCTGTCTGGCTAAATCTCTTATTTCTTCGTTGTGTCATCTCCAAACACCTTCATTTAATTCGTAAATGGGACTTGTTATTCTACGCAAAATGTTTAAAAAAACCAGTAGTCTCTGTTCTTGACTTCTAGTCAGCGTCCTGGTCTCACAACCACATAGTACTACTGGCCTGATAATAGTGTTGTAAATTCTTCATTTGGTAGACCTTGTGATGTTTCTTCTCTTTAAAAGATGTTGTAGACTGAAACAGCATCTATTCCCTGCTGTAATTCTAGCCAGAACCTCTCTCTCCATCTCATTTTTGGATGTTAACATACTTCCTAAATATTTACAATCCCTCACATTCTCAATATCTACCATATTTTGTTGTTGCTGTTATTGGTGGCTGTTCCTTGACAATCTCATTTTGGTTTTGCTTCCACTGATCTCTAGTCCCACTCTGGCAGCAGTTTTTTTGAATGGTACATACAAATGTTCTATATTATGTACATCTGCACCTAAGAAATCAACGTTATCTGCAGATGCAAGAACTTTGGCACTTTTACCTCTCAAGATGACCCCACCCTCAACTTCCTAGATACTCCATACTATTATTTCCTCTAGAATGAGATTAAACAGCACTGGAGAGAGAAGGCATCCCTTCTCAAACCTGTTTTAATTTCAAAACATTCTGTCCTTTTCCTGCCCACCTGGACACAACTCTTACTATTCCTGTAGCACACGTTCAAAGCCAAGCTTAGAAGATCTTCTGGTATATAAGCCTTAATCTTCCATTCCTTCATATTTATTTATTTACCAGTTTTTCTTGTAAGTTGTCTGTCTGTGCAGGCTGATTTCCCTTTGGGAGGCCTCTTGGGTTTGTATTCTGTTGACTGTTCAGAAGGGATTTCAGCTGAGGATTTATAGAAAAAGAGGAGAAGTCGGAAATAAATCAGTTTGCCCACTGTGACAGGCGTATAGTACATGACTGATACTGTTGATGAAGAAACTTATATTCTGTTTTGTGTACGACAGAATATGTATAACTTACTCAAATTAGTGTAAATTAGCAAATTTTTTGAGTGTCACGGAAAAGGAGCTGGGTACTTTCAACATCCCGTGAAGGGTACAGAAAATTTTTTCTAATTTTTTGCTCATGCCATATGTATATTCATATCATCCTCTTTCCTGTAATTTTTTTTTGTAATTGGCCTTTAAATTTTTCTCGGTCTTGCGGTATTGTTCATGTATACAGACACCACCCTACTTATGAACATTGAACTTACAAATAGTCAGGGATACAAACAAGTGGGATTGAAAATTAAAATTGTGTTCAGAGCACTCCCCTTTGCCACCTGTAAGTTCAAATTTTGGTTTGCACACCTATTCTGAACATACAGTATTGTATGTACAGTACATTGTATTGCGTGTTAGGATGAAAAAACACAATACTTTATTGACTTAATGTCATATTGTACTTAAATAGGCTTGAAGAGGACAGTAACCAAGTTCCAAACAATGCAACATATAAACGGCCGTCCGGAACATAACTCAGTTGCAAGTAGGGTGTGTCTGTATTTAGCCCGGCCTGTAAGGGTTGATTTGCGTTGCTTTAGGTGTTGCTTGGTGTCTGTCACAAAGCTGTATCGGCCTTTTTCCCAGTCGCCACCTTCCTACACCTATAGAGAACCAACTGTTTACAAATTTAACCTGATCTCTCTTCTTCTTCCAGGTGCTGGGTCGAACTGTAAGAGAACCACAATACCGTTTGCAGTTGACAAGCTAAAGTAACATCTCAGCTTTGTGGATTTCTGTACTGATCTGTACTAACCATGTGTGATAACATTACTTTTTGCATGGCTAACATTTTAGATTTATATTTTTAAGAAAATCTAAATTATATTTCAGTGTAAAGCACAGCTCTGTTTAATTTAGGAACTATGTGGAATACCTGTTAGCTGTGAAATATGTATAAAATATTGAAGCGCAGACTGTGATATAGGGTCTTTGTCACGAAAGTATCTATAGAATTGGGGTGCTACTGTATTAAAAGCTGTTGGAAGGATTCTCCTTATCCGTGGCACAGAATGTTCTCAAGTCTTTAAAGAACAAGGTTCCTACAGAATTGCAAAGGTCTGAATGTCAGCGTAAGCAAAATTGTGAGTTTTGTGATTGATATCTGCTTTAGTGAAAAGGTTGATTTTATGGACAAAATCTGAACCCTCAATCCTTAAAGCAACTTTTTTAGATAAATACACATCTGTCATTGTAATGTGTTGACTTAACTGGGAATTACACATTCTTATGTGATTTACTGGGATGGTAGAAACGTGACCAAATAATTCAGTGCCCCTAGGATTCAGGTGGTGCCCCCACCATTATCTAGAACCAATTTTCACTTGTTCTGTGTATCATGGAAATTTGAGCTTTACAGACTGGCCACCAAGATATTTTATTTCAATTTAAGGTGTTCCTGTCCTCCCTAGCAAGTTTTATATGCTTGAACAGAATAAGCTCAATTTGATAAAAAAAAAAAAAATGAAAGGGACTTGCTTAGTTGTCATACAGATTGTAGTTAAAGTTTGTAGCTCATTGCTGTTATTAGTAAGAGATGGACTAGATATCCTGCTGAATAAAAATATTGGTAAATGACACTGTTTGTGGTCATATTATTGAAGGAATTTGCATTTAAAAAAAAAAATTGATTGTGGTATGAATAATGTCAATTATTGGAGCTGTGGTGACATGTTGCAAAACGTTGAGGCCTTATGACGTTAGTCCAGCCTCATTTTGTACTGAATAACTAATGGTTCCAGAGCAAAGGCATCAGATCAAGGCTGTGTAAATCAAAGGAAAGCTGCATTTTGCTGTAGGCAATAGTTTTCTGTTGCATTTCTAATGAAATAGTGTTATTAGTCATTGAATTCTTTTAAGCAATGAGCTAGGGAAGGGCTCACCTGAACTATCTTGAAGAAATGCAGGTAGCATTGATTATCATGAGTACACGAACCCAATGAGTTATCAGTCTGGATTGTCCAGAACTGAAGGTTGTTCAAGAGCAGCAAAGGCAAAGGACAGGTCATTGCATGTCACACAATGTCATAGAAACTGAATATAGGCCCAAGACCCCTCCACACACTAGGTTTGTATTGAGGCAGTGACTGCTGATTGCCTAACAGGTAGACCTGTGGATGTCCCATCCTAGGATGAATAGAAAGTCACTTTTTCTACTATGTTAATTTCAGCAGCTGAAACTCAAGGCAATTATTTTATCAAACCTTTTTAATGGGGTTGGTGAAACCCAACAATTTATGAGGGTTTTTTGTTTCAAAGTTATGAATGAAACAAATGAATTAGACTAGCAGAAAAGTTTGATAGTGGAGTGGTGGTTATGTTGGGCCATGGAATTAGTCTGAACTAGTTTCGCTTCAAGGATAATTACTTAAGCAGTTTTATTTGACAGTAATGACATTCCAAGATGGGTACGTGTTAGTGACATCAGTATGTGTCATTGGTGATTGAAAGTTCATGCTATGAATCTATGATATTTCAGCACCTGGGTGAGGTTGAAATACTTTACCTAATAACAAGCATACCAAAAATGGGTTCATATGTGGTGTTTGTTATTTTTATATGTTGACTTTCTTGAAATATCTGCCATGAATCCCCCATACTCTTTGTGCATTGTGCTTTCATTCTTGCTCTGGGCAATTTATGGCATTGCAGGCTGCTTCTGTTTGCCTGCTGGTTCCATTGCTATCTTTCTGATGCACTGCTCTTTAAATCTCATAATCGACCCATCTCAGGCCTGCATAGCAGTGTACTGCAGTCTGTATATGTGGATTATAGTCCCCATATGATTTTTACCATTATTATTATTTCTGAAACTCTGAAGCCTCCCACGTTGCTAATTGATGTCAGGCAGCAAGTAACTTCTTACACAAGCCTTTATGGGATGAGAATGGATCAAAGAATATGAATCTGTTTTGAAGAAAGAAAAAATTTGCCTGTGCAAGTTGAACTGGTATCTGGTCCAGGTTCCCTGTGTGCCCTGGTGAATTCCCACCCCTTGTAATGTGATTGCCTACTGCTTCCATAGCTCATTTCTCTCTTATGCATGGCTCTTTAGATAACATACCCTCACCATCTCAGGCTTAGATAGCAGTGTACTGCAGTCTGTTCCTGTGTTGTTCCTTTATGATTTTTGCCAGTATTCTAGAATATTTGTTTTTGAAACTGAAACCCTCT
>JANJGK010003524.1:0-17500 GCA_039081455.1 Macrobrachium rosenbergii
ATTATTATTATTATTATTATTATTATTATTATTATTATTATTATTATTATTATTATTATTATTATTATATTCAAAATAGTCTCCATAGGCACTTTCCTGTGCAAGGAATCTATTTCAAAGTTTTTACGTATTAAAGTGTCTGTGCATTCAGAACAGACCAACGACATACCAATGTTATCATTTCAATATTATTATATTTATCCTGCGCGCATAAGATAGGCTATAGCTTAATGACCATGAGGGTATTAGGTACAAAATTCCAGTGCTAAACAAATTAAAATAAATCCAACATCATCATCATCATCATCACTATCCGTGTTGATTTCGTGTGATCTCTTATCGGCCCGCATTCAGACAATCACAATGGCCTCTTTTATTTTTCAGTTATTATTTATACTGTAGTTATCTTGAGGCAACTTTCCTATGGTGTATTTGCTTACTCAGATATATCTTCAATGTTTATGCGCTTTTAGTTATGAGCTGATTTACTGAATAGTGTATGTAAAGTGCTCGCAAACTTCTGTCTTAAACTCTCTTTGTTACATCTTGATTCCATTTTCCAGTTGAATGGGTGGTCAGATCGATAATAGCTAAATGGAAAAATACAGATAAGTCCTTTAAAGGCCGGTAAATTATAAGGAAACGAATAAAAATTGAGAAAAAAAACAATCAGTTTAGAGTACCATTACAACTTTTCATAAACTTACAGGCAACAAATCAGTCGAAACACCAACAGAGCGACTGTTACCAGTTGACAGGAAGGCGGACAGACCTGAATGCCGAGTTGTCTCTCGTCGGGTGCCATGACGTTCGTCTGAACACTGAGGCTTCTCTGGAATCGAGATGGAATGTAGGATTAAAGCTAAAAGCAAAGCACGATACTCTGCATCACAACGATACAGTATACAATATTGAGTAAACCATTATTAGTTTGTAACAGCTTAATAAAAAAGAAAACTTGTTCAAGTTATTGACAGCCTCTGTTATGACGACCAATTTGGTAAAAATGAGGTTGCGTAAAAAAATGCTAAAGGAAATTAAATTTGCTTGGAAAAAGCAATGGCATAGCTTAATAAACCACCAAGCAGGGAAATTATCTTGGAATAGCAACAAGATATGAATACAAGAACAAATCTTTTGCAAGAACAAAAGTTCATTACCTAAAGAAACAGATTTTGATGCTCCACGAGCCTTTCGGTAACCAAGTTTATAAAGAAATTAGGTATTGCATGCGCAACACACACACACAGAGAGAGAGAGAGAGAGAGAGAGAGAGAGAGAGAGAGAGAGAGAGAGAGAGAGAGAGAGAGAGAGAAAATCTAAATGCGATAAATTGGGCAATTACTTTCAAAATAGGACACTAAAAATTAACGTTATAGATTACTGCAGTCATTAACACGATACAGATTAAATACGTCTTTTTTCTAAGTGAGAAAAAAGTGAAATAATTTTCTAGTTAAACGTAAAACTCAAGAAAAGGCAATACAGAAATTTACTGCATCTGAAAGAGAAAGTAAGAACTTTTCCCTTTGACAAAACGTCCTCGCTTTGGGTATTTCTTCTGTTTGCTTTGCTGTCCACATTTTATTTTCCTGTCGGTTTCAGAGTTCCTTTCACCCATAAATCCTTTTGTTATATGGGTTTTTCCACTATTATTTGTGGCCTCGAGTTGCTTTTAAATATTGCTTTTTCGCTTTCCTTTATAGTCACCTTTTCTCCTCTCTCGTCGTCGATTTAGTTTCGCTTTCATGCTTTATGGTACTTCATTCCTTCCCCCTTTTCACACACTGCCATTCGGTTGGGTTCCTAAAACTGAACTTGGGAATGCGTGTCAATGTATGTGTGGATACTTCCTAAGGTTTTTCAGTGACTTAAGTTCGTGCGTGAGGGGTATGGGTGTACGCAAGAATTAATCACATTACTTTGAATTTCAGTGTAGATAACTAATTACTTATGCTTATTGGAAGTTATAAATCTTAAACCCATGCTTATTGGTAGTTACAATCTATGTACTTTTAGATACTTCACTCAATTTATCGCTAAACATTTTATTACGTCTATGTACTTTTGGATACTTTACTCAATTTATCGCATACTCAATTTATCGCATACTCAATTTATCGCAAACCATTTTATTCAAGTTATTATTCTTTCAGCCGTTGTGACTCACAATGAAAGTTTCCCTAATAGTAATCGCCATGACTCAAATTTATACCAATAGGTAACAAACGGTTTGGAATAGATTAAGATTCAGTAAAAATTTAACTAAAATTCCTGCCTTCAATTTTCTTACAAATCCATGAGATTTGTGCTTTCATTTCAGAACTAAAGTCAAAACTCTAGGAAAACTTAATCCCCCGGCTTCTAATATAAATGTACTTTACTTCATATTAGAGTTTGTAAACATGTTAACCGTTCAGACTAGCCTAAATAGCGTCAATTACCATCCTAGAAAAATCAAATATCTTGCTTACTTCTCGTCTTGTAAGTCTTGTAAATATAGGCTTTTTATGTTTAACCACCTTTCAGTGTCAATGACCCTTAATAACCCCTCTATCTACCAAGTATCAGTAAAAACTTAGCTTGTGCTTGAAAATACAAATTGTGCTTGAAAATTTAAGATAAACTACAAAGACCCTTACATGCATTATTTACAATATGATTATAATCTATTGGTTTTTTAATAATATATAAATTCACTCTAAGATTTTTAGTTGAATGGGATCTTGGGATTTTAACAGTAATGCGTTTCTTTGCGTCTTACAAGAAGAATTGTTTTCAATACCATTACTATAAAACTAACTTTCTCAGATTAATTTCTAATCTTAATTACCACAACATACGGTAATTGATTGTGGGCTTTTTGTACGAGGAATTGCATAATTATCAATGCGATTGTTTTACTGACATAAGCAAAGCACTCAAGAGTTCGATATTCCCATTTAGCTTCAGGTACCTTCCTTGGAAGGTATTTTTAATTAGATGCGTAAATTGTCTAGCTTACAGACATCCACGATTATTCAATCATTTCAAGTTGCCTTGAAGGCAACTCATTTTTAAAGTTGATCCCAAACATTCTCCTCTTGGTATTTTGCTCATAATTCTTGAATCATTTCAAGTCGAATTGAAGGCAACTCATTTTAAAGTTAATCCCAAACATTCTCCTTCTCTTGGTATTTTGCCTCATTGGAAAGGTTTTATTTCATGGAAGTATACCTTCATTTCACGAAACTGTTAAAGTTATAACAGATTTGTCTTCAAAATAATCTGTTTTTAATATTTACTATAATTTGTATTAATGTTTTGATAACTAAATAGTTAAGGACACATTAGTAAAAAATATATAGTCTATTCAATATTTATTAGTATCTACGTAAAGGGATTCATGTGTACACTAAACTGAAGAAATAGTTCAGTAACTTTTTCCAGTTAATCTGTACAGAAATTTCATCCAGAAAGCTTCAGAATGCAATGTGAAAATTAAGTAGAAAATCTTGTTAGAGATTAAGAAATTAGTAATAAAGTGGTAACACTCTGAGCTATGAAAGTTTCGAAAACAAGAAACAAGTTCTCAGAAAAGCAAAATTAAAACACTTAAGAAAAAACGACAGTGAGACTGTGAATTATATGATTAAAATATATTTGTAACAAAACTACTCAAAAAACCAAAAAGCTGTGAAACTCAACATTTAAAACCAGAAGGGAGCTAACTAAGCACCTGTAATTTCGTCAGGCAGTCTCCAAGTATTTGTCTTCCGTTAACCGAGCTTTGAATCAGCAGGTAAGATTCACTTCCTGCATAATGCTTAACCTTGAATGGTTGTATACAACTCCAAACTGTCCTGCAATTAGAACATTTTTTGACATGAAGCAAAAACGTTAACATACACAAGTAGAAAGTTATTTAACATACCAGTAGCAAAAACTTTAACAAGGCTTCAAACGCTTAACTACATTTTAAAAGCAGTTAATTCTAAAATAACTAGTATTCGCATTAGGAAATCACATTAACAATACGAGGCAGATTCTATACATTTCTTAAGAGAAAACCTTTAGAATTAAAGGTTTTAGAATTAAATGCTAACCTACTGTCAGGTTAAAAACTATTGAAATTGAAGTTTAATTTGAAAAGTTTCATATTGACAGTATAACATTAGTAAATCACAAACAAAATGAGGCAGATTCTATATATTTCTCTTAAGAAAACTTTTAGAATTAAGTGCTCACCTACTGTAAGGATAAAACAACTACTGAATTTGAAGTTTAATTAGTAAATCACAAACAAAATTAGGCAGATTCTATATATTTCCTCTTTAAAGAAAACCTTTAGAATTAAATGCTACTTGCTGTCAAGTTAAAACAACAACTACTGAATTTGTAAGTTTAATTTGAAAAGTTTCATATTGACAGCATAGTCTTGTTCACAAAAGGTTTTCAATGAATAGTCTAGAGCCATCAAAGTTTGTTACTTGCCACTAGGAAGAAACCAGTAGTAGCTTCTTTGAAAGCCCCCGTGAACTTTAGGTCCTAAGACCTACTACATATACCATGGGGTACCCCCACCTCCTCAGGGTCCCGAGGTGTAGTAGTTTGAAGCGTAGTTCATGCATGGGAAACTATCTTGGGTGAATTTTTCGGTCTACCGTTGAAGCTTCTCTTGACATCGGCACGAGACCATAACATACCTGTAAACAGCAGACTTTAGTTATGCACAAATAGATCAACTGGCTTCAACTTTAATGATTAAAGTCGAAAAAGTCATAGCTATTTCGGACTATGAAGATTACGTTGATGTAATAACTAGAAGTATGCCACATACAATTTATCATTGCTGGATTAAGAGTCTAAACCATTATTACATAAAATTATCAGTCTAAAAAAAACTATCAGATGAAAAGTCTGATAAATAGAATGCTTAAAATCAAAACTTGAGCAAAGGTTTGATTTTTAAAAAATGGACAAAAAACCGACTTAAATCATTCTGCTATAAAGTGCACTCTAAGAAACCAATTCCTTCCTACGTAAAAACTACAGTGATGTCAAGCAAAACACCTGCAACCAAAATTTAACATTTTTACACCTAGAATAGGGTATTGAAAAGTAAGTCAACGTAAACGAGCAAGTACATGAAGTTTAATACGAAATTAGATCATGAAAAAAGTTTCATACCGGATAATTTGGGAGTTATGAAAAGTCTTCATGAACTTTTTTTACTTAGTACTAAAAAACAAATGCAGACATCACTAGTTAGTTCGTTACGCAGTATTAAAAGAAAATTCTTAGCTAAGCAATTTAGCCTTACTTAATTGACAAGAAAACCTAAGGATTACAAACACCTCTTAGAGTGCAATAATGTGTTTTTTTGTTACCGATTATGTTAACACGTCCAGCACCTTACTGTGATCAAACAAGACAATCAGAGTTCAAAAAATATAAGTGAACAATTAAATACCAACGGTAAATCCACCGGGGACAAATTGTTACCTATTTAGGCAACAGAACTAAAAGCCAACTAATTAAAACTCGAAATCAACGCAGTGGTTTCAATCAAGAACACTTACCCTTATGTGACACGTCAATAATTTGTCTTGACCTCCACGTCAAACAGCTTCTAAAGATATGACAATAGATAAAACGGCATTCACACTTCACATAACCAAAACATCACTTCAAAATTACAGCTCCACTAGACTACCGGCCCACTTCAAAAGACAAACGTCCAACTGTTACAAAAGAAAGGCATTGAGTAAGCAATGAACGGATTCATTTACACTGAAATCAACGTTTCTTCCGTCTCCAGCCAGGGATGATAAATGATGAAACAGCCACTCAGGATAGGCAGCCTTTGGCAGGTCGAACATCAAGGATTATATAGAAATATTATGAAAGTGTCGCTTTCCTCTTTCGGGAATCTTTCCATTAAACCGTATCCCTTCACTTTGCTACTAGTTTTGGACTTTACATTTGTCTGTTGATCTTTGGTTTACGTATTATTATTATTGCTAGTTGTAGCAGTAGCACTGGTAGCACTTTACTATATTATTATTACTACTATTATTGAATGTAGTAACAAAATACTCTAAAAGCTCCATGGGAAAAATTACCCAGGATGAATACAGCTCTATTCTTCTTGCAAACTTTCTTGTAACCTTATTTTGTTCTAAGTAAACTAAAACAAAAATATCAAATAATATCAATTATATTTCTGTTTTGAACGACTTTAACATCTGCGAAAAGAATTTTTGTTTCAATCTCTGTTGCGTTGTTGTCAGTTGCGATATAATTTCTGGAAGTATTAATCCGTTACAATAGCAAAAAATAATTCTCGCCTATTAAAGACGAAATCACTTGTAAGGAAGTGTTTGTAGATTACTGCTGAACAATTATGAGACGGTTTATTGGTTTTATAAACCGTTTAAAGCTTTAATAACCATAGAGCATTCTGGCCTTAAGAAAAAGAATACTTTTTGGTACAGTATATTCATTTTCATAAATCGTATTTCGTTATTATGATCATAAATTGATATTCATTTTTCCCTGGAAAATCATTCTTTTTCACTTTACGTTCATTCTCACAAAGTTTATTTTAATTAGAATACTAAAGAATCATTTCTCTCGTCAAGAGCAGAGGAGTATTTGATGGCGTTCCAGTGACGACCACGAATATTTGCGGATTAATGTTTTGGACGGAATTTCATATTGACGGAAATGCAGCTGCCGCTATCCGTCGAATATCGCCCCGGGGCCCTCAAAGGAATTCCCTTTTCAATAAAGCCTCTTCAGAACCGTTTGAAGCTCCACTTTGTGACCCATTTAGCTCGTTTTGTAATACAGATATTATAACCCTTGTGCTATATCGCCCTCTTTTATCCAGGTTTGTGCGTGGAAGGCAGGTGATTCCTTTCCTGTCTCCACACAGGAACAATACAGTAATTATCGACGCAGTGAAAGGGTTTTTTAATTTTTTGTCATATTACCTACTTAAATTTTTTTTTCTTTTATTCACAAAATTCTTTGAGCTGCATCCATATTTATATATAAGTACAATTTCATTGATTTCTTTTTCCACGAAGAAATCACATGGCTTTTGTAAACCAATTTTTCTGTCTTCAGTTAACATTATGTTCTTGACTTCCCCACGACTGTGAATTGAGTTCTAAATTCTTATTTTAGCTCCCTGATATCTCTCTCTCTCTCTCTCTCTTTCTCTCTCTCTCTCTCTCTCTCTCTCTCTCTCTCTCTCTCTCTCTCTCTCTCTCTCTCTCCAAACAATAAACAATAATGAAATAATTAACAGTATTCAAATGGATTAGCCCTACTGGTGCAAGCTAATTTTGACTCTGCCCTTAAATATTAAATGATATCCTTTTTAATAAACGCTTTTAAAAAGCAGTTGGGCAACAGAAAATTAATATTAGCCGTCTTTGCAATTGCTTACCTTACAAACGTTACCGATACCGTTGCAAGAAATTTGAAATATAAACAAAAAAGTCAAAACGGATTTTTTTTTGTATCACGGGTAAAGCAAACTCTGACGCAATTTTCAAAGGGAGAGATCTAGAAGTATAAATAGAGATTGCGTCATATAACAAGTATAAAAAAAAATATTGTTTTCTCTCAGGCAGGTCACACGGTATTGCAGGCTTCAAAGGGAAAACAGAAATAGTAAAAGATATAATAAAAATTCATCACACTGCACTTAATCATGTAGTTCCATTACTTTTGTCTCCCTGTGAACACGGCGGAGAGAGAGAGAGAGAGAGAGAGAGAGAGAGAGAGAGAGAGAGAGTATGGATGCCATCTTTTTTTATCCGAGAAAAGCTAGCAAAAGAGATTTTTATAATTGAATTTAAACGTAAATAATTCCTCTTATCTCTCTCTCTCTCTCTCTCTCTCTCTCTCTCTCTCTCTCTCTCTCTCTCTCTCTCTCTCTCTCTCACTCTCTGTATATGTATATATATATATATATATATATATATATATATATATATATATATATATATATATATATATATATATATATATATATATATATATATATATATATATATATATATATGTAGTTATTGGTTATGAGATTTATATGAGGAACTAAAATAAAGAACGCTGAAGTTATAGTGACAAAATTTAAGGGAACTGTTTGATTGCCTTTTTTCCTTAGAAATAAAGTTTTATTCTAAAGGATAGTAGAATTAATAAAGTGAAATTAAAGAAAATCTTGGATTATCATTGCTTTTTAGTCTTAGATAAAAGAAAAAAACTCGAATAACTACTGGAACATCAGTTAAAATCTGAAAATGGAAAACATAGACGGAAAAATTCACATGATACAAAAACGGCAAAGAGAAAATTACAGCTTTAATTCCGGCAATTTGCAAACTTCCGGGAGTCTGAGTTAATTGCAGATTCTATCGCCAACTCGAGATCTCATTTATCTGATGCCCTTCCGCAGGAGGCGCCATCTACGAAATTAATGTCCATTTACTTCTTGCAATTCATTTGTTGGGATGCCTAGCTGGTGTTACAAAGCCAAATGTCGTTTAATTGATAATATAGCTGATTTATATTTCAGTTAGGTTGATGTACTAATCATAATTTGAATTTTATTTACAGAAGACTGTTATAAATACTTTTTTTTTTAATTTTAAGTCTTGTGATGTACTGTACAAATCCAAGGAACTAGTGCTCTCTCTCTCTCTCTCTCTCTCTCTCTCTCTCTCTCTCTCTCTCTCTCTCTCTCTCTCTCTCTCTCTCTCTCTCTCTTAAATAATCACGAAAGAGGGAAGAAAATTACAAACAGCAGATCATAATCCCTCTCCCCACAATTCCGTTAGTTTGAAAGATTTTGCATTTTCGACGGATCATCATCGGCTTCGGGTTTGTGTTGAACAAAGTTTTGTTTATTCTTCTTCTCTCATCTGGAACGAGAAATCTTGACCAGTTTTGGTGGGTGTGAGACGTACTCTTTCTTCAGACCTTGCAGACATATTCAACTCATTCTTTTGGCAATAATGAACAACTTTTTTTTACAACACTTTCTAATATATATCAGGATATTTCCAAATGCATATCATCGGAGATCGATGGAAACACTGGTTTTGTGAAGTTCTTTCTCAAATCGGAAAGAGAAAACTATTTGCAATGTGTAAGTAATTACTGAGTGTCTCTGCCTCTTCTAAATTAGACCTAAATAAAGCAGCAGGTAATTTGGATTACTAAAATTATCATTATTATTATCTATCTTCTTATCAGTGTTACAATACGAATTAACACAAGGGAAAGAGGGACTAAATTACAATTGTTTGTGAGTATTGCCACAAAGTTTGTCATCTGTCATTGAAAATTCGCATTAGACTTGTAAAGACACTCGAACTTTGTTTTATAAATAATATGAAATATTTATAAAGTATTGCAGTACGTCGGTGCGAGAGAGGTTCTCACAGACTGCACTTATACCTGCTGAAAACTGATTAGAAAATATTTAATATTTTTAAAAATGGAATGTACAGATGTTTTACAATGTAGTATCTAATGTCTCAGTGGTAAAATAATTATTTTTACAAATGTTCATAATAAGATTTACCGAAAAAAATGTTCTTATATTAAAAAAAATAAATTCGTATTTCGATGTTGCATCTGATTAGGAAATTTTTTATAAGTAACCTTTTATATAGCAAGCATTTTTACAAATATGAATGTCAAATTTATTAGACATAAAACATGTTTAAATAAAGCTCAAAAATTATTAAAAGTGGTCTCCATTTTTTTCATAAAAGCACCAAAAACTCTTTGCAGGTGTTCCTTTAGGATCCTTGGCAGCTTCCAACAATGGATAAGCGAGAAACAAAACGGTTCAATGACTACTCAGGAAAATGAGCCAAATCTCGATCCTTGCTTGGAAACGTTAACAAAACTAATAACAGTGGAAATTATTATTTGGTCTGCTTAGTCGTTTATGTGTTCGTTTAGGAAGAGTTCTGAGGGCTGTAAAGGTAAGTTCTCTTTAATTGTGTAGTTTTCGCAATTTCGGATGGGATCTTTTGCTTTTTAGTTTATTAAGTGCTTGGTTTACGGAGAGGTCTTATTCCAAGTTAAGACTGCGTACGTTCGTAAAGTATCTTCGTCTGATTAGGTAATTTCTGTACGTTCGTTTTCCGTCATCCATATGCCCTTGTGGGCTTTCTGTAAGAGTCCTTTCTATTTTAACAGCTAATGTTTTCAGCGAGTTTATCTCTGCCAAAGCAATTCGAAGGATGTTCCGTTTTCAATTTTTATGCAACGAAGGACCTGTGATGTAAGTTCATGGTACTAGTTCTTGTGATCAGAAGTCTTTAGTTAGTGTTAAGGGTGCGTTCAGATAAGCTTCTATTTAACTTTTTAATGAAGCTTCAATAAGCTTCTTTGCAATGAAGCGTCTTGGATTTTACTGGGAGTGGTTCGCCCTATTGATGCAATTATTTAATTGTGGTAGTTTGGGCATTGACCAGTGGCAGTTGATAGGTCTGTAAAGTCCTTTTCTTCTTTGTTTAATGCTTGATGCAATTAAGTTTGCCAATGAACAGGTCCGGAAGTTTTAAACTTTTAGGTAAAAATTTAAGGTGGCGCATTTTAAAAACTTTCCTTATGATTTCAGTTAATATGACGTAATTACTTCTTCCCAATGTAAAAGTATTGAACTTCTAGTAACTTACCATTTCGCATTTTTAGCATTAAAGTTACCTTTTTATGTCATACTGGCGTGGTTATAATAGTGATGAATATTTACTCTTCATGAACTTTGATTTCAGGTGATTATCATGAAGTTACACTGAATATATCATTGTGTTCTGTGGCCTGCAAACAACATTGACTAAGGACCCTAAGGAGGATCCAACCTCGTTACCGGCGATATAAAGGAATTTGATAAGTTGTATTTTTAAATTCTTGATAGTATAATTTATAGTTTGTTTGTGAACAACCTTCAGTTAAGCTAAAGCGAAGTTATAATATTTGATTAAGTTTTATTTTCTATTTTTCTTCATTCTAGATTAAGGGCCTTTCAGTAATAACGTTGATAAAATTGACTTCATGCCGTGCTATGTGCGTAAGTTATCAGTTGACCAACTTCAGTTTGTAATGAACGGTTACCCGCCTGTACTTGACTGTAATGACTTCTTAATTGCGGGTGCTTTGGTGTAGAGAGACTTCAATTTGCTTTTAACACGTTTTCCTGAATTAATCTTAGAACAGATGTAAAGAGATTTACTACCGAGGTCAACGTAATTTGCGTTTACTGCTTAATTGAGTGCTAAAGTGAGTATTATTTGCAGGTTTCTAGTTCATGTTATCCAGCCTGATTATTTCTGCAATTCCTCCCAAGAGACGAGCCTTCTTCACTGAAGATGAAAGAATCATTCTAGTCATCAATCGAAATCGAAATTTTATCTAAAGTTAAGTATTTTTGCTTCTGTTTACTAACTTAACTCTCATTTTTTTTTTGCCTCCACCCCTTCAGGGGGCGGTGCCCCTGAAGGGGTGGGGGTACCCCCATGACTTGTGTAGTGGGTCCTAGGACCTGCTACACAAGTCATGGGGGATTTTTTTTTTTCAGGTGGTGATAGTTGTCACGATGTCAGATAACTCGAAGTCATTCACATTCATTCAGGTGGTAAGTGACCGATGGTTAAATTAAGGCCTGTTTCATCTCGAAAGATTTAGTTCAAAAATTAGGTATTAACATGCTGAGCTAAAGGATTGCTTTATCATTTATATATAGATATTTAATGAGGTAAATATAACTTTAATTATAGCCATGGTAGTCTAATACAGTAAAATAATTAAAATGAAAGATTCCAAGTTAGGTTGATTATAATTGAAGGAAATACCCCTTCAGGGTTCAATGTTAAATGTTAAGTGTATCAAAGGTACTTTTCTAAAGTGTCAGGTGCATGAAACAGTCTGCCAGTGGTTGAGGTACTTAGAATAGGCAAGAAGACAGTCCTCTATGGAGTTCAGAGTTGTCTGAAACTGTAGGATACACTGGTTTCATTATACTAAAGCTAAGGTATGCTGAGTGAGATAAGGTAGCTGAAAACTGCAGGAATGTTTCCTGTGAAAAATAATTTTTAACTTTGGTACATTTGTGGTACATTTGCGATGGTACCATCTCAACTTGATTAGACTTGCATTGTAGGCAAAAGTTATCAAACTGGTAGTTACGACTATTACACACAACTTGATTAGACCTATATTATAGGCAAAAGTTATCAGAAACTGGAAGTTACGACTATTACACACTAAGTGTATAAGCCATAAATTAAGGTTTTGACAGTCCTAGGTATTTTCTTCTGTAAGGGTTAAGATTGATGAGCATTGTATTCAGAAGTGCAAGAGCTTTATTAACATGGTGTATAGCTATTCTGCAAGCAAAGGTAAATCAGAAACATACCATTAATCTTTGGTGCAGAAATCATTTGCCGAGGGCTATTAATAGGCTATTAGGCTGAATCAGGTTTATTAGACTGATCTTTAGTTACGGAAAATAAGGGTAATTACTGCCACATAAGGGGTATAATCATGAGAATGTTACAATAGTAGATTAGTTATGAATTAGATGTTAGGTTTTATTTGCAGTAATGCTGATGCTAACTGACTGGAAAATTTTTAAGGTTAGAATTTCTGGTAATTGGGTCTGATCAAATATTTTTTAAACTGTTTTACTCCATTGAACAATTTTTATGAACTTTGCAAAATTTGAACATGGACGTAATCACAGATAAAACTAGCGTCAGTTTTATTTATTTTTTTTTTTTTACCGCAGGTAAATAAAATTGCCCTTATTTAGATATCATCTTTATTAGGTAGGATTTTGCATTTTTCAGGTTGGCTAGTTTGTAATTCTCTGCTCATTTTGAAGATTGCCACTATCCTAAAACTAATTTCAGACGGTTAAAACTTCAACTTTTTCAAAGTCTCACTTCAATGATTAATACTGTAAAATTTAATCCACAAAATTTACCTCGTCAACATTAAACTAGATAAGGAGCTATTTCCAGAAGCTTTGGTGCAAATCGGGGCTATTCAACTGGTGCAATTACAACCTTTAATGTGTTAAGAGATACCTAGTCGAAAATTTTCCACTTCAGTGCAAGTTTATTTTTGTTAAATTTACGTATGGCATACACGTGTAACATTTACTAACGGTTAACTTCTAAATAGAACTTGAGGTTTGTGTAAGGTTACGGTAACGGGGATTACATTAAATAGCTGAAATAAAAGGGAAAAATAAACTGAGGGACTATTTCAACATCTAGCGTTCCCGTTGAATAACCTTTTGGAGTTTTATAGGGAATACTTCAGCTTTTCCTGTCATTTCAGGTGTCTTCAAAAACAGGACTGGCCCCCTCTGAGTTGTGTGGTTTCAAAAATTTAGCATTAAGTGCTGATCCAGCTCTGCCTGCTGACTGTACACCGTGAATGTGGAACTGAAGATCAGGTGTTTATCATTACCTTACCTCCCAAGTTACCAGTTTACATTCTAACCTGATTTTGTCAGAAAATGATTGTCAAAATATTAAGATATGAGAGTTACGCTGTTAGGTTCTTTAAAAACAAAGATGTTGATTTTCTTTGAATTATAAAAGGCAAAATTTACAAAAAACATTCTTTATCCTATGAGGCAATTTAAATTTGATAATTCTTACTGAATTACTTAATTGTTTTTTATGCATATAGTTTTAAGCATTCGTTCTTTGTATTTATGTAATTATTTAAAGGAAATGTTTTGTAAGGTAACAGTATATTTTGGTTAAGCCTTAACCCAGCAACAAATGGAAAACAAATTGAATATATTGGTGAAAAACGATTTCTGGATACCTTGATGTTGAAGAGGGGACATTGTTGCATGGCTTAAAGGTATTTTTGTGAGAAATGCTGTAAGGAACTAAGCAGTGAAGTACGATAGTGACTAAAAGGATTTCGATTACCAATGCCATGTTCATAATTTTTTCCCCTAATAAAATGAAGTTGGATGTGATGCCTTTAATGGCAACAAACCTTTCTAGTAACATACGCCAAAAGTTACAAGTATTTCAGGACGGTTGAGAGCTAGCATATTGCATAATGAGAGCTGTATTTTGACATTAGAATTACTGAGAATGGCTTGTAGTAATGTCTACATAATAAAACATTAAGACTATCCTTATAAATATTTTTTTTTCTCTGTACAAATGTTCAGTTTTTATTTTACTTAATGAGCTGCTAGCAGTGTGTGTGCTTTCAACGTTGTTTAAAAGCTCTTAAGATTTCAACTTGGGTCCTAGGGTGCACAGAGAAATAGTCAGTTCAGATGCGTAAAACCAGAGGCTAAGATAAAGGCCCCGTAGCGGTAGTGTTATCAGCGCCCCTCACAAGGCGCACGGTAGGCATTACTTAAGGTGGTTATTTGCAGTTCCTTTGGCCCCTAGCTGCAAACCCTTTCATTCCTTTAACTATATCTCCGTTCATATTCTTTCTTCCATCTTATTTTCCAACCTCTCCTAACAATTTCATATTGTAATTGAGGTTTTCTTCCTGTTGCACCTTGGCTGACCTCTTACTCAATTTCCCTTAAAGCGCTGAATGGCCTCATAGGTCCCATCGGATTGGCCTTTAGCCTAAATATGTTCCAGTTCCTAAGATAAAGGCAGTTGTTCGTAAACTGTAAGCCAATAAGACTGAATACTGTGTTTACAATGATGGATACAAAGTGTAATGTCAGATTTCGTGTAGTACATAATCAGAAAATTGCACCTGCGGTGAACTGTCATGTAAGAGTAAAGTTTTCTCACTTGTACGGGAATGTTTGCATTTTTGCAATCTAAACTATTAATTTGAAACTTTTTGGGGGGGTGGATGGTGTTGGAAGTATACCAGGAGATGGAGAAACCATAATTTTTATTTTATTTGCATTTATTCTTAATCCTAATAATACATGAGTAACTAGGACATACCTTAACCTAACCAAGGTGGTGACAACCATTATTATCAAGAATTAAGAGTGGTGGATAGTAGTTGAAGTATCTTAAAAGAACTTTAAGTAATCGAAATTCAACTTGACTCCTATAGCGTTTACCCTGAAATCCAGAGGATGTGGTTTTAAAAAAAAAAGAGTAAAAATGTTTGGGCAGTTAGTCATCTTTTAATAAATGGTATTTTTGGTAACCTACGCGCGCACAAAATTACTGGTTCCCCTGCCACTTCCTGAATCATACGTAATTTAAAAAATATACCCAATTGAAACGCTAATTTTTAAAATTATATAGCTTAGATGCACAGGTAATATAATAAACCTCCATTAAAGAAAATTACTTCTAGAAAAGCTGTCCATACCTGTAAAAATATTTTGGATTACTGGGCGACAATGAGTCTCCCAAATATTGAAATTCCCGTAGCTTGTCCCGCTAATAAAACTTTTCAAAGCGAAAATATAAGGTCAATGTGTTATTGATCAATAAAAACATCGAATAAAGGTACTTTATCTTGTTTAAAACCAAAAATTACTAAGCTTGGGAAACGTATTTCTTCGTGAATACGGTGGTCAGAGAAGCCATTCAATGTTAATAAGTAAGTATAGCTTAGTTTTACCAGACCACTGAGCTGATTAACAGCTCTCCTAGGGCTGGCCCGAAGGATTAGACTTATTTTACGTGGCTAAGAACCAATTGGTTACTTAGCAACGGGACCTACAGCTTATTGTGGAATCCGAACCACATTATAGCGAGAAATGAATTTCTATCACCAGAAATAAATTCCTCTAACTCATCAGCCGGCGGCGGGAATCGAACTCCGGCCCATCGAATGACGGTCTGAAGCTCAACCAACTCGGCCAACAAAGGGCTATTCAATGTTAATGATATCCTTAAATGCCATAAAGCGAGATCGCTGGAATCATGATTTACTGGCGAGCAGATTGGGAAACTTGGTGAAGGCTTTCTTAGTCTTTCCCATAGCCTTTTAAACGCTAGTGTTCATATCCACATCTGGGTCCTCTTCATAACAATCTTAATTTCGAAAGTTTTCATTGACGTTTGGATCTTTTTGCACAAAATCAAGGCGGCTCTCCAGCTCTTCAGTTTCAGGAGGTTGCAGGGAGGTTGATAAGCTTTGTAGCAAAAGTTTAATTTGAGTCAGATTAAAGGTATCTCTGTCAGGATTATGAAAAGATAAATGCTTCACTAAACCACCTTTAATCATATGTCATCAATCCTCTCGTTCGTCCAACACCTTAGCCACAGACTTTTCAAATATCATTCCAACTTACTGGAATCCCGGCCAGGTCAATCATCGAAGTCAATGGGATCATTAGCACGTCAGTGAGACCAACTGGCACACCGGTCCGGCGCATTCTCAGTTCAGTGGCTTCCTGCGTCAACGTCACATCAGAGAGGAGAGTCATTTTGTTAGGAAGTTGAGCGAACTCTGCCCTGGCTGGATAAGAGGTTCGGCAAAGTTCTCGCCAATGGCATCCTATAAAGACTCCATGTGATGGAGTAGTATGGCTGTGTAATATAGATGAATGACTTCTGTCTTGCTGAAATTGTCTATATCGCAGCAGGACGCTGAGACAAATGTCACATGCGGAGATGAGGAAAGTTTGGTAATGTTTGCTGTCGGTTGCCATTAAGGGGACTGTGATGTAGGGCAGTAGTCATAATCGCCTTGACGGAGGGCCGGTGGGTTCTCTCCATTCTCTTTTTTCCAGCGAGCGAGAGGAGAAGAGAAAGAGAGGATGGGTGGGGTAGTAAGAATATTTCCCTGGTAGGAAGCATAGAAAGAACATTCTAAGGAGGCGTTGAAAGGGAGTTCAATAGTAACCTTTGCCGTTCCTTTGATGCAGGAAGGTCAAGTGACGGTATTTCTGATATGGTATGTATGAAGAATGGAATGCATGCTTCCCCTCTGCTTAAAAAAAAAAAAAAAAAAAAAAGCAGGGCCTGTTGGCAGGTGGTGATAGCCTTAAGAAGGAAGCAGAAGGAAAATGAGAAGGGGGAGGCGGGAGGTAGGGGAGTGGCAGGGTTATGGACGGCGCAGGGGCCGTTTTGGCAAACTGTGACCCTGCACTCATTGTTTTGCAAGCTAGCTCCAAGTGTTCTCGTAGTCTTGACAATTGCTCTAGTATGTAAAGACTATTGCTTATTAATAGGTTATTATAAATAATCTTATTTTAAATATACAACCCAAACGGCTTTTCAAAACCTGTAGCGCTTGTGGTTTACTTGTTTTTTGAGGTTTTTGGTGTTGAAAGTGACCATTTGGTGGGAACTATTGCCTTCGATATAGTATCATCATCAGTACATTTCCACGTTTTCTAAGTAATTTATTTTTCAGCGTTTTTGGTGTCCTTAGTTTATAATTTATATTTGTTGACAGCATTTTTTACGTCAGTGATTACGTTATATCTATTTACTGCTCGAACTGTCAACATCTTAATAACTGCTTAGCCTGTTTAACTCCCTCAGACGCACATTACACCCACTGCGGC
>JANJGK010003524.1:25000-57500 GCA_039081455.1 Macrobrachium rosenbergii
TTAAGTTCTTGTAAATTTCCTTCACTAAATAATCTGATTTAGCCCACAGAATTTTTCTATTATGATCAGTTTTTTTTTATATTCAAAACTCTATCGACATCATTGTACACATTTGGACGAAAAAACGAGAGAAAAATATGTTGCACTACAATGGTCAACAGTCTCGATAAACTAAGCAAAGCGAAAGCGATTTTGAGACATTAAACAAGACAGGTAAATAAGCAAATATAAACATTGAGCTTTAGCGTAAACATTGAAATGCAAACATCGGAGTCATGAGTCTGAAAAGACGAGACTTTGCTGCTGACTTCTGAAAGAACGAAACTCACCTTTGCATTTCGTCCACTTTTGTTTAATTTTCTTTTTCATTCGGTGGCGGAGGGGGGCGGGGGCTGAGGATAAATTATGGCAGTGCTCTCTTTTCATCTTTATGATTAGTTTCTTTTTGGAATGAGTTTGTCTGGAAAACATCTTTAACGTTAGTTGTAATCTCTTTTATTTCGTTTATCTTGGTGATTTTGCCCTCCTTTATTTTAACAACCAAATAACACAACCTATTGTACATGTTGAACTTTATTCAAGACGCAGTCTCAAAATTTACATTCCTTCTCAACAATAACAGCTGCCGGAATATAATTTATTCATGAAAATGAATACGCTTATAATACGACATGCCGAAACTAGATAGAGAAAGAATTGAGCTTTGGGGGACACTGATATCTAATTAACGGATCATTGGCTAGTTACAAAAGGGAAATGAGGAAGTACAGTTTAACTCTCGGGATAAGTAACAAACTAATTGTTTTATTTCATTTTGAAAGTTAAGTAATCATTACTCAAACCGTAAAAATTGTCAAAAGAATTTTTTTCCAGGTTTAGTTGGAAATATGAACGCATATTATTCATGAATGTAGAAGGCCGTTTTTAAAATTGCCTAAGAAGTGCGGTTTAAGGAGACCTGTTATGGGTTATTTGACGCCGCTTTTGATGCACACAAAATCTCTAAAACGCGCCTAGCTGTAACAAGGGACGGGCATTTTCAGCCTTGGGATTAAAGTCTGCAACTTTAATGAAATCTTGGAGGAATTTTACCCAACTCTGACCCAATAAAAAGCACGATGGCATATCGTCAACGGGTTCTCTCTCTCTCTCTCTCTCTCCCTCTCTCTCTCTCTCTCTCTCTCTCTCTCTCTCTCTCTTACACACACACACACACACACACACACATATCCCGTACTACAAGTTAAAATACTCTGTCAACATAACATAATTATGGTACGTTGTTATGAACTCTCTCTCTCTCTCTTTCTCCTCTCTGTCTCTCAGTCTCTCTCTCACACACACACTTACACACACGCGCGCGCGCGCGCGCGCGCATACGCTTAATATGATCCAAATTGCTTCGCCGATGTAACCATAAAGCAAAGTACATCAAAAATATTGCTGAAATAAAAAAAAGAGGATATCTTATATCAGTATATCCGTGACTACAGAAACCAGAACGGCACGGGCAATGTCATAGAATTAATCGTTACTAAAAATAGTTTGCGTAATGGTAATAAGGATTATAACCCATAAAGGATGTAAAGAATTACTGCGCAAATATAAATTACTTGATACTTTCCGCTCTCACTTACCTTTAATGAAAACAAGAATCATCTCTAATCCAAAAATCATTCAATAAAATTATCGTTAATTTTTCACTGTTTCAGAACTTTCAACAGATATTAAATCTCTTCCGGTTCATTTAAGGGCACTTTCCCCTGCCGCCTCTGTTGACACATCTTTTAAAAGTAGTTGAAACGATGAAAATTGTCATTTTTCCACTAACCGAAAGCCAATTGTTTATTTCTTTATGAAAAGAAACCTTAATTAATTAGGATTATATCTGGAGATAACGATATTAATGACCGTTTTAACTCTGTTGATGACCATCGTACTGTCAGTTTTCAAGAAAAGGTTTTTAGTCTATATGAGAAGTAAAGAGAAAAATATAATGATTGTTTTTCGACTTTTGAGATAAAAAGTCAGGTTAATTGGCTTTATCACAGCCAATTAATGGCCCCTTCGTCTGGTTTCTCTCGAATCCTACAAGATGCACTGCTGGTCGATGCATAAACTAGTGAGTCAAGATTGGAGAGAGAGAGAGAGAGAGAGAGAGAGAGAGAGAGAGAGAGAGAGAGAGAGAGAGAGAGAGAGAGAGAGAGAGAGAGGATGGAAAGAGTATTCTTCGGTCGTATTCACATACTTTGAAATACCTTGAACGTGATTTGAAAACATCAAAAAACAGTAAATTTGCCATTAAGCTAAGGAGGTCTTTTAATTATATACATACATACATACATACTTGCACATATATATATATATATATATATATATATATATATATATATATATATATATATATATATATATATATATATATATATATATATATATATATATATATATATATATATATATATATATATATATATATATATCTTTGTTTGTCTGTCCATCTGTGAAATCATGCCACCAAGAGCAAAACTCATATAAATTACGATGATTTCAAAGTTATCAGCCAACCAAGCACAGAACCAACGAAAAGTTCAGATACTTGAGTCTTTATATATCAAACTAGGGGTTCCTTCATTAAACACTCAAACTGCCTCTATTCCATTGTTCTTTTCATAGCTCATTACTATTTGCACCTCTGATCTCTTTTTTTTAATATATATTGTTTGACAGTTAGTGTGGTTCTGTCATTTGCATTATAAGGTTAGCGTCTTCTGAATTTTGTATCATTATATTACAATCTTAGTTTATTTCTCCACTCTTTGAAATTTTTAAAAACAATTTTGTAGATGTAATTCATTTGGAGTGTTTGCGATTTTACGGTATTTTATTGTGCTCTTGTGTAACCATAATTATGTGTCCGTATGTGGCGTGATTTTATGTTCTGTGTTTAAGTGTGCCATAGTGTGTGTAATTTTGAACTGAGTCTTTATAGATTATTATTTTGTGGGTAATATTCTGACGTAATTCAGTTTAGCCGTTCAGTCCTTTTATTAATTTGTTCGATTTCCCGTAGAATTCCCTGATGATGTGATTATGAATCACGAAACGTAGGAAGCAATAAAGAAAGTGTGAATCTCCACCGTATTCCTACCCTTGACTACAACTTATGTAATTGCACCGAATCTGCCCCATTTGTCCGTTATATATATATATATATATATATATATATATATATATATATATATATATATATATATATATACATATACGAGTATATATACACATACACACACACACACACACACACACATATATATATATATATATATATATATATATATATATATATATATATATATATATATATATATATATATATATATATATATATATATATATATATATATTGTGTGTGTGTGCGTGTGTATGTTGTGCTCATACAGAGAGGGAGACAAACAGACAGACAGACAGACAGACAGACAGCGAGCGCGAGAGAGAAACTGAAAACTATAAAACCGAAGGCAGAGTGTGAGAAATAGGAATGTGAAAGAGAGAAAAATGAAGGCAGTTTTATGAACACTCAGCTTAATTCAGACTTGCTGTTTCGAATCTGCAAATGATGATCCCAAAGGAGTGAAGGTTAAGGGACCTTCATTCCCTCAGAGGTAAGACCAACGCCATGAATAATTAAGCAAGAGAGCGGACGCATAACCTTTTTAAATTTTGTTATTTGTTCTTTTAAACTAGACAGGAAAGGCTCAGGAGACCGGAAATGAAAATAATTGAATTTCAGTTCACAAATCATTTTAGGCCTTAGGGGATTATTATTAATATAATTTTTAAAATTAGATTGTGCGAGATTATATTGTGCTGTCATAAGCTGGGATTTTCAGATTGTTTTATGTCATTCCATTTCACTGGGCATAATTGTAGATAATAATTTCAAATTGGTTTTATAAGGGCAACTTTGTAGTAGCTTTTTTTGTTTACGTAATTTATCCGGGACGAATTATTTTATTAAGTTTACAAAACTGAACATTTCTAAATTAGTTTTTGAATTATTTAATGTCCATAAGTCCTTAATAAATGATAAAACTAAATACTCGGTACTGAAACCTTTATTCACATTGGAGAGTGAATATTCAGTCTATGGAAACTGCCAAGAAATGAAATATCTATATATAGCACGTTTTCTCTCAGTAATTTTGAATGTTTTTGGACTAATTGTAACCCACTGGGACTCCTACAAGCCATCGAAATTATTGTGAAAGTTTGGGTTAAAATGAAAGGGTGGCTTCCATTGCTTATTTTTTAAATATAGACTCAACCTGGCCTTACTTTGTATCTGAATCTGTAACTATATCGAGGTGGTGACTAGAGACCTTTAAAAATATTTTCATTGCTTTGAATATAAATTTCATTGGCAGGAAAGCCTTCATAACATGCAGTGATTTCTTTTGAAAACTGGGGCCTGTAATCTTTAAAAAAAAAATATACAGAAATATTTTCCATATTTTTCAAGTTAATTCATTTGAAAGCTATTGTTTATGCATTTGCTGAAAAATATAAATGAAAAGAGACTCTTCAAGGATTCAAAGATTCAAAGATTATTCAAAGATTGTGAGTCCTGTGGCGTGATACTAGTACCCAAGAGGGCGCAAATCGTCCCGTTCTCTGTTGATTCTTAGACCAAACACTTCTGGGTTCGGTTATTCTGGTTTACTTCGTTTACATCGCGCAAAAGTCTAGGGGGCGAAAGAGGATTAAATTCTACTATCCATTAACGTGTGGGGGAAAAGGCGCAGGAGAGAGAGAGAGTCATTTACAAAGGAGTAATTTGCAATTTCTTGAGAGTCCAGAAATTTAACTCAGTGGTCTGGTACAATTTCCTTATGCGCAGTGTGATTTATTGATTTTTTTTTTTTTTTTTTGGTGTCGTTCATCATTATTTTCACAAAACATTTTGTATCGTTTTGCTTTATTCTACCCATGAAAATTGAAATAGATAAGAACAGGAGAATCATAGAAAAGCAGGTAATTCATGATCTCGATCTTTTGCCAGGGAAGCTGGAAGCGAATTTGAAAAAAAAACCATTAATAACAACAAGAAAATAAGAATTATCAATGATAATCAAATATATTAACACATCTCTATGAAGCGATAAAATCTACCATTTTGAAAATTAAATTAAAACAAATGCTTAATTATTAGTCATTTCTTTCAAGGGAAAATTACATTTAATCTTGTATATAAAATAACGATGGATGTTAACTGTATCAGGTATTTTTAACTCAAAGTTCTTAATTCCATGGCTAAAATAAGCACGTCTGGAGGACTCTTACTCCTGTTTAAAAGGATTTTATTTTTAGTTAGAATATGAAGTCGTTAAACAGTCCTCCTGTGGGGCAGTGTTTTTACATTCTTATTTTTTTCAGACTCGTTTTTTTTAGGTTTATTGTTTAAACGTTATCAGAGAAAAATAACCCCTTATGATTAACTGGGAAAATTTCTTGCCACTAATCACAAATTGCATAGCCGTTTGTTTTACCAAAATTCATTCGACACACGGGCAGGCGGAAATACAAAAAGACACATCAGTACATTATGGACATTAAAACCATTACCTTCCAGTATTTTTTTCTTTATTCCATCATTTAAAATTCGTTCATTTTTTTTAATGCCTCCTATCACTTATCTTTACTTGAGTCCCTCCTCTCATGAAGCCAGACAAATGGGGCGATCGAGAGAAAGCTATCGAAGCTAGATTTCCCATGATACCGGATATGGATACGTACATTATCCGGTAATATCGGTTCTGTCGAGTAACGAGGGAATACCTATGAGAAGTAAGTACGAAACCGGATGGAAATGCCGTACTGGAACAGCATAATGCCCCATATTGACAATGTCGTAAAAGGAATTGGTGTGTGGGTTTTGAAGCAGCAGACCATTTTAGATGAATCTTTACCAAACTTCTTATTACTATTATTCAGAAAGAACACATTTTTAGTTGGAACAATCCTGATGTGACGTTGGGTTGTTAAGGATTTTTCCACCAAAGTAGAGTATTACTGTTTGTAAGAGGATAAATGCTGAGCCAAGTGGCATACAGTATGATGTAAGCGAAGACAGCTATAAGTAGTTGAAATACAATGCCTTTGGTTTAGTGTCAAAAAATGGTACTCCAGCGAACACTGAATCTGCTAACATCTAAATTCTAACGGCAAAGGTGTAATACAATGAGAGTTAATTTCTGATTAACTGGAATTATACAAACAAGTTCTCCAAAGTGAGATCTCGTGTAATAATTTTGTTTATAAGCGTTAATAAGTGGGCCATATACGTTAAATACTTAGGTGAAATTGCGAGTGTTTGCATCTTCAAGTGAAATTGGTTGGATATATCAGTCGAATGGCAAGTTTCTTAACCTATGAATATCTTTATTACATGAATTATTTAAGTAAATATTAGTACCGCTAATGCTACTAACGGCAGTTGTAATTATATTCCACAATATAATTAGTAAACCGAAGGTGAGGCCAGTGTCAGCGTAATAACTTTGGAAATTCCGCCATTCGTGGACGTAATGACATTCATTATCAGATAATACCGAAGCTAATGAGGAGACTGTAGTGCCCAAAAGGGAAGCTTCAGGTCGTTATTGTGGCCCAATAAGGTTCGGGAGAAGTTTTGCCAAACTTGGTAAAGTGAATATTATGGGAGGTGGTGTAAAAGTTTATATATTTTGCTCCTCGCAGATTTGCCTTTGTTGTTGAGGGGAAGCTGAACGTTTTTATTCCTAACTGTTCCTTGTTATTTATAACAGGTCAGTTTTGTTTTCCTTGGAAAGTCGATGGGATTAAGAAGTAAGCGGCATCTGGCTGATGCTTGTAGCGTAAAAGGAAAAGATAGAGTCTGGAGTAAGTTTTCAGGCAAGAGTTATGTATGTAAATCTGACCCGGCTCTCTTTTATTTTTTTAACTGGCGCTCTGGTAATATATATATATATATATATATATATATATATATATATATATATATATATATATATATATATATATATATATATATATACATATATATATATATATATATATATATATATATATATATATATATATATATATATATATATATATATATATACGTTAACCTGCGGATTTTTGTGGCGTTATCAAGAATTTAGGTGTTTGCTTATTAACTGATTTTGATGACCTGAGAAATTTCGTAGGGAAAAATAATATCGCTGTACATTTTAGTATTATGATGGCTGTTAGCGTTTCATTCTCTTCGAATTATCTAAATTCAGTCTCTAGATACAAATATTTCACTAATAATTATCTCTTTGCTAAACATAACGAAAGACTCACGCGATTCAGTCTTAGTTCCTTTTTGTGAAGAATGTCCCTATACCTCTGAAAATTGTCGGCAAACATTTGCAACACTCTACCAGTCTTTGGAATAGCTCCTCATCATCACCGTTTTATAGCCAGTCATCCTCACCGATGCTGACAGTTGAAGTGACTGCTGTCTATTTTTTTCACTTTTTCCAAAATCGACATTGCTCCTAGAAAGCTGGAGGGCACTATTGTCCTCTCTCCACTGAAGTGAAACGCGCCATTCATATTTTCTATAGCTTGATGCATGGTCTGACACGAGCCGTATTGCTTTCTGAGTATTGGTGAATTTTTTTGGTGGAGACCAGGTCCTCTTCTTGCCATTATTATTATTAAAATTTTTAGCATAAATAATTCCATTATAACGCTCCCAAAGTAATTACTTCTTAATCTGTCTCGCTGGGAAACTGGTTAAAGAGGCCAGTTATCTTGTATTCGCTGGTTACGCTAAGTGAGCTAAAGAGAATGCATTTAAAATGCAATACTTTTTCACTTTTTTACAAGAAAATTCTTGAATAGTTTTACCATCAAATAATCACTGGAAAAATAAAGCAATCTGGTAATTTTTTTTTACCTTAGCATTAAAGGTGAAATTAATGTTTACCACTTTTGCATAAACCAGGGTTTAAACTACATAGGGGTGAAATATTAGAATGGAAGCAATAAGTCGAAAAGAATGTGTATTTCTTAATAATGAAGTTTCAATATAAAGGAAAACATGGTGGCCCCATATCCAGAATAATTTGCTATTTCTTTTAGCATAAACCCTTAATTCAAGACATCTCTCTCTCTCTCTCTCTCTCTCTCCACTCACACACACACACACACACACACACACACATATATATATATATATATATATATATATATATATATATATATATATATATATATATATATATATATATATATATATATATATATATATATATATATATATATATGTATATATATGTATATACATATATGTGTCTGTGTGTATTTGTGAATGTGTTGCCTCATTAGGACTTCGAGCAAAAGAAAACCTGGAATAACACATCTCTTTCTCTGCCCCTTCATTATTTTCGCCTTCAGCCCCAGGATACAGGGCCCCCTCCCCCACCCAGCCCTGGCAAAAAAGGACTCCGAGAAAATACAGTATAACTAAAATTCACATAGGTTGTTGTGAATACCGACCATCGGATAAACAAAAAAAAAAAAGCAAATAAAAAATCGTGATCTTCACGTGCTGTTTATGATCTTGAATAGATAGAATTAAAATATGGAGAAGCCATGAATAGATGACTCAATGTCAAGGGCGCAAAGAGAACGCAAACCTCCGCCAAGGCTGAGCATTTCACCTTCTGTAAGGTCCAGCCTCCCTAAATGCTATGGTCCTATCTCTCCAAAAATCTAATCACAATAATGCTGGCCATATGGCACACCTTTGGTCAAATTCTCGTTCCATTCCACGAATCTCTCTCTCTCTCTCTCTCTCTCTCTCTCTCTCTCTCTCTCTCTCTCTCTCTCTCATTTCATTATAGGGCCAAATACAAGCTTCCTGCAATTTAATCCCAAACGTACTATAATTTGTGACAACAAGCACATAGTTAGGCTACTGAGCCTTTTACGTGCGCTAATTAACCAAATTTGATCATTCCTTTCCGCTATATCCAAGTGCAATAATGGAGAAGGCAGTTTAACTATGGCGTAGTGCAATTAGATTTATTAGGGCAAAGGTTGTTTAATAATTCAAATAATTAACTTTTTAATCTGAATGCAAAATTATGCATGGAATCGTTGTTTGCATCCGACAGTAAGTATTTTGCGCGAGTTTACAGGATCAAAAAAAAAAAAAAAAAAAAAAAAACAATTGGAATTTAGGCATCAAAATATTTTCACTTAAAAGAAAACTTTTCATGAACATAAATGCCAATAATCAATCAGGCAAAGAAATTTGTTTAGATCATTAAACGGAAGTTACTTGGTAATAGCTCTTGCACCTACCGGCATTAATTACCGCAAGTAATTCAATAGCTAGAAATCTACAGATGTTATAAGCAGAAATATTGTAAAATAACGGCCTAACTTCACAAAAAATTAATTCAATTTGATGCAATGAATCATGAAGCCCTGAGTATGAGTCCATCTTGAATACAACAGCTGTTAGATATTTCAGTGGTACGGCAAAGTGTGTGAGAGTGAATATTCAGTCAGTGCGATTGATTAATGAAATTCAGGCTGTCAAGCAAAGCGCTGGGGTCCTTTCGGCCAATCAGTACCAAAGACAATAAAAAGCATCTAAAGGTAGAACTGAGAGAAAATCACACAGTTGCCCTAAGAAGTAACAGTTAGCGGTGTTAAACAGCAAGACTGAAGAAAGGAAGCAGGAATTGAGGTGAAGTAAAAGGCTAAACAGTGGATGCAACTATGGGCTGAAGGGACGCTGCCAACACCCTTTATAGTAAAGCCACAGTGCACCACATGAGGTGCTCTGACGGTACTATCCCTCTACGGGGATTTAGTAAAATAAGTTCGCTTGAATAATCTACTAACCCGCCACTTTAATATCATTTTGCTCATAAAATTTCGCAGGTATATCAGTTCAGCTAATTGTACAAGTGCTCACTAAATCACTTCCAGCAGTGATGGATGGAAATCGGAGCGAAAATAAATGGGAGAAACGCTTTAAATGACCATCAAGAAACATGGAATGCGTAATGACTATTTAACATTTAGATATATACGGGGATCGAGTGAGCTTGCCAGTAATTGCAGTAGAAATTGCCCGGCTGGTTTTTCGGGTCACATGGTGACCCATTGCCCTTCTTACCTGACACCCGGGTTGCGTTGAAAGTCTTCATTGCATTTCTTCTTCTTATTCTTCTTCGTTTTCTTCTTCTTCTTCTTTACCAGAAAGAGGTGTTGGACTCTGCTGCACAATTCTTCTCTTATACCATGAGTCAGAGGTCACCTCACATGCTGCAATTTCGAATCTTATAGGGCTGCTCAAGAGGGCATGGTCCTGTTACTGGTGTATGATCTGCAGCTGCAGCAAAGAAATGTTGTATTATTATTATTATTATTATTATTATTATTATTATTATTATTATTATTATTATTATTATTATTGATAAACCTAGGTTGGACGACTGTTAATGGATCCGGGGTTCTATGTTGCTTGATGACCGTGGAGCAAAATTTTTCTTGTGTTTGTGGTTTTATGTACCAGTGCATTTATTCAATTTTATCCTGTTTGCTGATCAAAATACCAACTGGCATAACCTGTTAAAATCAGCAACAATTTCCCTAACAGGATGTTCATCGGTCTTTTGACTGAACGCTTCAAGTCAGCCGTATGAGAGATGAAAATTTTCTTTCAGCTCCGTGGATATACCCCAATAATAATAATAATAATAATAATAATAATAATAATAATAATAATAATAATAATAATAATAATAAAATGCGAGTGGATCTTGTTTGTCCGCCCTGCGTGTGACGGGGTTGGTAGGGGATCGGGAGGGTAGGGGAGACAAGTCACATCCACCCTCCTGCCCTGCGCAGCTAGCGCGCGTCATCAAGCTCGAAAAAAAAGTATACCTTAGTTTAACCAGACCACTGAGCTGATTAACAACTCTCCTAGAGAGGGCTGGCCCGAAGGATTAGAGGTATTTTACGTGGCTAAGACCAGTTGGTTACCTAGCAGCGGGACCTACAGCTTATTGTGGAATCTGAACCACATTATAACGAGAAATGAATTTCTATCACCAGAAATAAATTCCTCAAATTCTTCATTGGTCGGTCGGAGATTCGAACGCGGGGCCAGCCGAGTGCCAGCTGAGAACAGTACCCACCCGCCCAATGGGGAACTTAATCAAGCTCGTAATAATAATAATAATAATAATAATAATAATAATAATAATAATAATAATAATAATAATAATAATAATAATAATAATAATAATAATGAGTAAGTTACAATTATGAAAGAGTAGACTCGATAATCCATAAATCGTTACTAGGTATAACGGAAATGACCATTTGAAACCACTACAGCATTTCATTTGATCAATAATTCTTTTATGAAAGCAGTATCATCCAACTTTTACACCAGTAAAGATTCCTTCTTTGTTATCCTCGGTCAAATCCACCTCTGGAATGACAATAAAAAAAGATGTGTTTTCACTACACTGAATTTCTCATGAATTCACTTCACCTTGTAGGTATATTGATGCACAATTTTAAGTTACCTACTTTACTTTGAAGTAAAAATCCTGCTTAAGAAATTCCTACAGCCCCAAGAACCACCAAGGAGTTAAATAAATAAACACACACACATATATATATGTGTGTGTGTGTGTGTGTGTGTGTGTGTGTGTGTGTAATTAAACCTAAATATAACTAAACGAGAAAAGAAAACTTTATAAAGCGACAAAAAAAAAAAAAATAAGGCCAGGATATTCCCACATTCTCCAAGAAACTGAAAATAAACGGCCACCAATCCGATTGTTGTAGCTTAACAAGAATGGTAGCGTGAATGACGAGCCAATTCCGCGTGGGAATCGTATCAGCAAGATGCCAGGATAATTTGTAATAAGGAAAAAAATCCTGACACCATACAGAAAACGCTGAATACAAAACGCCAGCGTTGTTTTTGTTCATGTAAAAGATTCTTGCATCACACAAAGAAAGATGAATACAAAAACCTCGTAACAAATATAATATCTCAGTGTCCAAGAATTAAAGTAGGATATTTCCTGAAATACAACAATATATATTCCCCCTAACGAGCGCTTTTGTAGATAAGGACACTACAGATTTGCTCAGAGATGTGTTATATAACAGTTACATAGTAGTATCATTTCTTCCTCTTTTGACGTTCATTCATGAGATGAGTAATTGGTTTCTTACCTTGTAAAAAATACGAGGTATTTAAAGTGATTCATAGTTTTGTAAGTGCTCTATATGTAGCTTTGAAATGTCAAGAATAGTGAACTTCTTTTATTCCTCAAGGCTTTTTTATTTTTGGAAAATGAAGGCAGATTTCTATTACGAAAAGGACTGTATTCACACACACACACATATATATGTGTGTGTGTGTGAATACAGTCTATTGTTTACAAAATTGCCTGTTATCGATTTTTGCTTAAATAGGTATGCATGCATGTATATTTTTCTAATTGATCTTTAAATGCAATTTGTTAACTGCATCCAGATCTCCCTCTACTGGTATATATGCTTCTTCACATCATTCGTAATTAAAATAAAAACTTCATTTCGGGAAGATTCGAAAAACGTTGCCTCATATAGAAACAGGGTAGCCTGATCAGGTTGACCCTTTGTATTAAGAGCTGGAAATTCGTTGCCCACCAACAATGCAGGAACAAGAAGCGGGCGGTCGATGGAATTCTGGGTAGTTTTTGAGCTTCTGAAGAGACGTCCTTCACATAAAAGCATTCCGGTATCACATACGCGGAAAGATTTCGAGTGCCTCATTGCTTCAGTCAAAAGTGCGAGGCCCGCGGGTGCTTCAGGCACTAAGCTTTCGTGTCTATGCTGGAGTTTTTGTCGACGATACAATGGGGTAACTGGTGTTACTTGCGCGTGATTTATATTGCTTCATGAAATATTCCATTCTTGAAATACTGTACTGTATGGATTTTTTAAATCAATGCATTAATAGTTCTTGTCACAGTAATCCATTATTCGCGTTAAGAAAGAGATTGGAGGAGCTCGAGAGATATATTTCATCAAACTTTCTCTCAGGAACATTTCTTCTCAGAATCTGGACCTTGAACCAGACACAAAAATAAACCGAATCCGGTGGTGTTAAATCGTGAAATGACTCTCTCTCTCTCTCTCTCTCTCTCTCTCTCTCTCTCTCTCTCTCTCTCTCTCTCTCTCTCAGGCATGGGCTGTAGATTTCGGAAAGCAAATAAAAACGTATATCTCGGAACGATTAAGGGAAAAAGTTGCCTATTTACCTCCTCAAAAAATGTAAACCAACCGTAATCCTGGACTGACTAACTGCCGTTCGGAAACAAAGGAATATTCAATATTCTCTCATTGGAGGATTTCCAGACCGAAATCCCACCATCAACACAGGAAGAAAATTCTTCTTTTTTAATTTTCCCGAACCAAAACTGAAAGAATCTTTTGTCTCTTTTTATTTTTTCTGTTTCACTTGAGTTTCCCAAACCCGTATCATTTTCTTGGTTACTCGTTCATCGTTTCTCTTTCAGCAACGGAGTTGAATTAATGATTTTCGGTAGTTATTGCTCCACCTCTCTCTCTCTCTCTCTCTCTCTCTCTCTCTCTCTCTCTCTCTCTCTCTCTCTCTCTCTCTCTCTCTCTCTCTAGCACTGTGCATGCTATTTCTCTAAGATAGACTTGAGAAGCGAAACAAGAAATATGCAATTTCGGGGACTTTACGCAACACGTCTTTTTGTCGGAAGTAAATAATAAACAGCAAAAACAACCTCCTGTTCATCAAGAGTTTTACCGAGAAACAAAGAGCAATCCATTTTACCTTATTGACTGCGGAATTTTTTTAACAAAGGGCCGATTCTTCATGAATATATATGCGGTCGTCTTTTGAATTCCGGTTTGTCGTAAATAGAAAAATCCCTTTTTTTTATCTTGTCATTTTACGGGGATTCCAACTTTGTTCTGCCACGGTTCAGCTTTAATATTTACAGAGCTCTCAGGTGATTCATTTATCGTACATTCATCCTCTTCGTGTAATGTCGAAATGATTCTCTTTTTTTTTAGCTACAGTGTCCAGGTTTAATTCTTATTTTTATTAAACTGTTAATAATAATAATAATAATAATAATAATAATAATAATAATAATAATAATAATAATAATAATAATAATAGTAACAGTTTTTCCAACCTTTATTTTATATTGAAAACTTCTACCTTCAGGACCTTTCGTCGATATCACAGAGGGTATCAAAGTGGGTAAGATTTGTAATTTCTCGACTAAATGTTTATTCCTGTTTCAGAGAGAGAGAGAGAGAGAGAGAGAGAGAGAGAGAGAGAGAGAAGGTGGGGTTGCTGTGGCCAACGAGCATGAAACTATTAAATTTACTTCTCCTGGTAAAGGTTCTGTTTCCCATTAATCCTCTTGCATCGAAACTATTTCATAACTTTTGCAAAGTGATTGCGCTCTCTCTCTCTCTCTCTCTCTCTCTCTCTCTCTCTCTCTCTCTCTCTCTCTCTCTCTCTCTCTCTCTCTCCTGGCACTATACGCACCATTCCTCTGAGATACATTAAAATTTTGTGGAGCTGATAAAGAAATACACATCTTCAGGGACTTTACGCAACACTTGTCCTTTTGTCAGAAATAAGTAGTCAACAACAACAACGTCCTAAAAACCGAAGAGTAATCCATTGTCTCTTATTTTGAATAAAAAAAGGCTAATTCCTCATCATGACCACATGCGTTCATCCTTTGAATTTTACTATGTCGCAAAAAAAGGAATTGTTAATTTCCTATTAACTTTTCATATGAAGGCGATTGCAGCTGCGCATTGCCATGCTTCAGCTTTAATCTTTTTTCAAAGGTTTTCATACTCTTTTTATCGATAATTTATCTTCATATTGTGTCCGGATGGTTTTCCTCATAGCTGCCCGTGTTCTGGATAGGTTCCATTACATAAACATATGGTTTTTCACTGCCCTATCTTTTTTTCTAATAATAATAATAATAATAATAATAATAATAATAATAATAATAATAATAATAATAATAATAATAATAGTAAACGTTTTTTCTGGTGATTTTTTTAGAAGTATCATAAATGTTCAAAACAATATCCCGAGAGTTCGAATATAAGAAAAGTGATTCTTTGTCAGTTATTCAGTTATCTTTATTTACAGCTGGATGAAATTGTTGTGCATTTACATCCATGGTTTTGTTACCAAAGAGGCATCTGTTTTCCACCCGTTTTTCTTCTAACCCGTTTGGTTTCCTTTAAAAGAGCTGTTTGCGGAGCTAGTTTGTTTTATCTAAATATTTCATTTACTATGGAATTTGTCTGTTTCTTAAAGAAATTATTTATAATTTCAAAAAGTGTCGTTTTCAAGAATATCATCTGGATTTAGGTCATACATTTACATTATTAGTAATTAATGTTTACAGTGAATCACCACTTGTTTCTCAGAATTATCTCAGCACAGATGGAGGTGTTCATAATCCCTGCTTCCATGTAAGTTTTGCTTGTTCGCTTGCTTCCCTAAATGATTGATTGTTTAGAGTATCTCGCTGCTCTTTTGAACTGGTGGACAATTTCGTACTCCTCACTCATTTCCCTTAATACCAACGCTGACAACATGACGTTAATTTCCAAATTTCGACAGCGCCAGATTCCGTACCTTGGTCCTCTTCAGAATTATGATGAAGTGACTTAATTTTGTTTAAACATTATCATCATCATTATATTATTTAATAATACTGAGACAGTATCTGCAGTTCATGGTGGCCACTTCTTCGATACACGAAAAATGTAGGAATGTGATTAATAGGTAAAAATCATGGCTTGCAAATGATTCATATTTACATTTACTCGTAGAAGTTTGAAAACAGTTATCTATATATTTCTCACTTTAGTTAATATAAAAACTAATAACTAAAGTCTCCAACTCTCGAAAAGAGCAGAATATTCATAGTTCCAATTTCCATCCTCTAGACAAAAAATCAATGTTTTGGAAATCCACAAATAACTTATGGAGCACGTGATCAACCTCCAGGTTAAAATGCTCGCAAAAAATTCAGTCGGCTGCCTGTCCATTACCCAGCTATTATGTGTGGAAGATTTAACGTGCGTGTGATCCATTTCATGCGCAGTGTGTGGGAAAATGTCGTTGTTCGTAAGTCACAAGAGCTCTTGGATGTTTGTTACTGAAACTTAACGTTTCATAGAAATCTGGTGGGCTTGTATCTCCGTCAACTAAATTTCTAGATTTTTATTTTATTTTATTCTACCGTTCTTTACAAATAATACACAAACTCGTTAACAGAGAGAGAGAGAGAGAGAGAGAGAGAGAGAGAGAGAGAGAGAGAGAGAGAGAGAGAGAGAGAGAGAGAGAGAGAGAGGATATTGTTCAACTCTATCTATATCTGATACATAAGCTATGAGACCAACTTTTATTGGGTTTATATTATTTATTAATTTTACTGAAAAATTTGCCTTCCTTATTCCCGTTGTTTCTTTGAGGCGGATTCCTTTTCTAATTGACTTTCTCGTAAACTGGAAAGAGGGATGGACCACTTAACTATAAATATAATCAAATAAACAAAAGGTTGAACAAGAAAGGTTACCCATACGTTGTGTAAACTCTAGCATAGGAGCACAAACAAATCAATAATATGGAAAGAAAATGATAAAATGTAAAGTATTCCAGAATAAATAATCAGAGAGGTATTGCAATTTTAAGACATTATAATTATTTATGTTAATTAAAAGTAGATTGCACAAACTGGTTGTGAGGCGAGGTATCGTTAAAATGTATTTTTGTAACAAACAAAAGCCTGGGAAACTTTCGCTCACGAAAGAGGCAAAACCAGGAAATCTGTGCCAGTGCCACTGACTTGCTGGCTCTGACAGGCCTTCAGTGTCCCCTCTGCTACCTGACAGAGAGGCCGCTGTTGTGGAGGCTCTTGGATTAAATATTTTTTTCCCCCTAACTTGAAATTTGGAGCCGAGTATGTCGAGCATTCTCTGAGATCGGCAGTAAGAGCTGTTGGTATACACGCCATTTTCCATCGCATGTTTATATCTGGCCTATTTCTTTCTTCGTTGTAATTATTTTTAAACTCCTTTGAAATGACCACTGCATATCCTAAATGTTATCATTAGCCCTACTGCTAGTTATCCAAGCTGATTTTCTAGCTGGAAAAGAAAGGTTCCAATAAAGAGAGCAGCCTTACAGACATGGTAAAAGAAACAGTACAGAAATATAAAATAGGCCACGTAAACGGAATGACAAAGAAAAATAAATCATTAAAGTGTTGCTGCCGAAACAAAAACATCGGAATTTTAGATTTACAGTATAAATGGACTAAAAATGAAAAAAAATACTGTTACCCCTAACCCCCAAAACTAATATATAAACGGGAAAGTAGAAACCAGACCTTTAGAAAAAACCTTAGTTCTCTGTCTGTTCCGTAATGGGAGACATTAGTACGCGAAGTCATTTGAGGCCAGAGGCTCAGACGGAAAATGGGAAACGTTCCAACCATAAATCTGCCATAGATTTGGTGAGCGATTCAGCTGGCAAGACAATTGGGTAATTGAGTCGAGGAGACTTTTTAAATTTCATTTTTACTTCTCTCTATGTCTTTCTTGGTGTAGCACAAGAATGTACACACACACACACACACACACACACACACACACACACACACACATATATATATATATATATATATATATATATATATATATATATATATATATATATATATATATATATATATATATATATATATATATATATATATATATATATATATATATATATACACACACATATATGCATGCACACACACACACATACACACACACGCACACACACACACACACACGCACACACATATATATATATATATATATATATATATATATATATATATATATATATATATATATATATATATATAATTGTGTATGTGCGTATCCATAGACTATGAAATTATTTTATATATGTATTTCTTAACACGAGAACTTTGAACACTTTTCTAAAGTACCTAAGCATGTTATCAAATGTGAAAATCTCAAAAAAAACCTGTAGACAATACAAAATAATTAATTTTTTTTTTTTTTTTTTTTACAAAATATTGACGAACTTCTAAAAGCTGTCGTTGTATTTCGAAAGATTTTTTCGAACAAATTTAGCTCTCGTTTCAGCAGGGTTCGCCGCCGTTACCCGGCTTCATACTAACCTGGTTTCACTCATTAGCTGCTTCGTTCTGTTGCACAAGACTTTCCGTTGGCAAAAGAGAGGTTCCACCGAGGGCGAAAATTGCAAGCAAACAAAACTAGATTATTTCAAGCAGTTGAGTTTTTCGAAAGGACTTTGGTTCTTTGTAATGAAATTTTGACAGCGAATCCCATCGCGGTCTATGTAATGAATTAGTTTTGTTCTGAATAAAGTGTAGAGAAAAGGTTTTTATAGAGTCATATCCATGATTGTTGGTTTTTATGAAATTTAGGTTGCCAAGCCAAGCCCTGGGGCACTTCTGGCCATTCAGCGCATAAGATAGTGAAAGAGGGAGTTGGAGTGGTTGGACAGCAAGACACAGAAACTGGAAACCACCCCACGGTTGCACTAGTAAATAATAGTTAGAAAGGTTGGACAGCAAGACTGAAATAATAACCTAAGCAAAATTGGGATTATTCATTAACAAGTAACTTATCTTTGATTTATATTCCATACGATTATTATTTGCCAAGACCCAAATCTAAAATCCCTTGGAATCATGGGAGCGTGTCGTCTCGTTATGAAGAGAGGGCTCGTTTAACATCCAGTTCATTTGCCACAGTGAAGCCTCTCTTCGAGCAGCAGCTACAGATCGTAAATCCTACTTTAAGAGACAGACAGCCAGACAATAAAGTCAACAGGCAGACAGATTGGATTATGAGAGAGAGAGAGAGAGAGAGAGAGAGAGAGAGAGAGAGAGAGAGAGAGAGAGAGACGGGGGTTGGGGAGAAGGGAGGGAGAGGATTGGGTGTACCACGAAGTGAGGAATACCTTGTTAAAGTTCTTCCACTTCTATGCTTTTTTTTTAATGATTTGACAGGGTACATTTTAACGGAGCACTGATCGCTCAGGTCTGTTATTCGTTTCCTTTTCTACTGCTGCTCGCTCTCTCTCTGAGCTGGCAGACACACATAACAGTTCACTAGGAAGCTGGTACGTAATCCAATGCTTTAGGTCAACAGAGGCATACTGTATCTTTAAGGAATATATATTGTGGCATGAAACTCTCTCTCTCTCTCTCTCTCTCTCTCTCTCTCTCTCTCTCCTCTCTCTCTCTCTGTAATTATCTATGTCTATCATTACTCATTTTTTTAGACTTTTTCCTATTCTCCACCGCTGAATGGTTTTATGTGCCATTGTAAAGAAATTCAATTGCTCGCCTTGCTGGAGATAAACTGGTTTCCCAACTGCATGGCACGGATCAGTTTCCCAGCTGTGCATGAACTGATGTTGAAACTAGATTTGTGCATCAGAGTTTACGGGGAAAAGCATCTCTTACACATTCGCATTCATTCAGTTCGGCGACAGCTAACACGGAGTGTCTTTGGCGAAATGTCTCACGCCCGAGCTTCCCAGAGGGAAGGCGTGGTGACGCTTGGCAGGGAAACCTGCTTTGTGGTTGTTGTGATGGAACAGGTGGTTTTCTCATTTCTGTATGCACTAGCAACAATTGTTTGGTCATTAGTATCTAATATCTGGTTGCTTATTTAATTTTTCGCTCAATTAATTCCCAGTTCCATTTTAACCGCAGATGTATTTCCAGTGTAAGCAAAAAAGTATTTATCAAAATTTTGTATTTAATTTGGTTGTAACTTTTATCTTCCCCTTAATATCTTCATGAATTCGTGTTATGCAACAGAGATATAGTTCAAAGTAAAGTTTATCAATTCTTTGATCCAATATTAAAGGGCAGTGGTATAGTCCAGGTTTGACTTACCACCAGTTAGGGTTCGACTTTCATTTAGGTCGAACTTTCAGAATGACTGCTTTCATTTATAGAATCTACCGGTCATTTCACCAGATATGTATTTAACAATGATTTCTCAACTTCTCTATTTCCTCGCATGTTTATTTGTTGGGAGAATTTACCTCGTCGATTTCTTCACACTTTAGATGAGGGGACAGGATTTAGCTCGGTTTTCCCCTGCCTTTTTGTCTGACGGAGAAGGGAGGATTTCACCTCGTGGTTTGCTCACTTTTTTTTTATGGAGGAGGTTGGGAGATACCATGAAAAGTGGTGGTTAAGCTTAGGACGCCATCACAGAAACTAGGGAAACTGTGTTCGAATCCCAGTTAGAGTCGAGGTTTGTGTGATAAGCGTAATAAAAAAAAATCACTATAAAAATAACTGATGGTTTCCAAGAGAAAGACAAGTTTTTACTTGGGGGTGTCACCATTCGTGAAAAGTGAACGGTTTGTTGGATGGGGAATTATGAGGTTGTTGGATAGGTACTGCTTGTTTAATTCCATTTCGCTATGAAGACAAATGCCCTTATTTGATAAATGTTGTAATAGAGTAGCAAGATTTTTCCATAAACTATTCCCAGAGATAAATTGTGTGTGTGTGTGTGTGTGTGTGTGTGTGTGAGAGAGAGAGAGAGAGAGAGAGAGAGAGAGAGAGAGAGAGAGAGAGATGAGGGGGGAATAGCTTGTTAAAAAAAAAATATATATAGGCCACAGTTACTGAATAATTTTTTTTCTCAAGCGAAAAGTACGCTCTTCTCTGACGCAAATATTCGAACGAAATTTGAAAACAGATCGTTGTTTCATTTCATAAAATTATGTCAGTTTATTTATATTTATATGTGTGTGTGCGTTTGCGGGTGTGCGTGCACGTGTGTATATGTGTATAAACCTCAGGAGTGTTATAAATTGATATAAATGAGACTGAGAGAAAAGCGAAAGTTACAGATTGGTCGAGAAAAAGGAATCCCAGATATTTAACAGAGAGAGAGAGAGAGAGAGAGAGAGAGAGAGAGAGAAGAGAGAGAGAGAGAGAGAGAGAGAGAGAGAGAGTTTCTGGTGCAAATAAAATGGTCTTGAGAGGTCTCCTTCAAAGTGAACTGCCCGTAGCACGTATTCCAGAACATCAGATACGGAAAGTACGTAGGGCTGAGTGTGGGAGGAGGTTTAAAGCCCTAGGTTTGGAGAAGGCTTTTAAAATTGGAGGGAAACAAGTCGCTCGTAGCGTGAGAAGCTGCGCGCGCATAATAGTGAAGCGGAGGCATTTAAGAGCTTAAAGTAGGAAACATAATTTTATAAAGCAAGACGAAAAGTCGTACTTAGGGGAGGGTTACGCACCATAAGGGAGATCGGACATGCCACCCTCAATCTGCACGCTTCCATAGAAGCAGTGGTGAGAGAGACTGAGGCAAGGATGGACGATGGCAAGTATGATCGTAGTGTTTCTTATTCGTAGACTTTCGATTTTACAAGGGGAAAAATAATAAGAGCTTTTCTTAAATAGCAGCGATCGACAACTGGCCCCTGTTACTAAAAATAGACCGCGCCAGTCAGCATGCTCGTGTTTACACCAAGCAGGTCAGACATACAAACGCAGTTTGACAAAGCAATGAACTTTGTGAACTTTGTGTAAATAATGGAGCTCCAGCCAACCATATCAAGTGGTACAGGTGTGATAAAGGTAGGGTCCACGAAGCACTGCTGTTATGGACTTTATAAGAGTGATGTTTCATTCAGTACTTCATAACATATTTTTGTTCTCACCTTTTTACAAGCACAGCCTTGTTTCCCACCACTGGCAAACCACGGCACTCCAACCAACGTTTAAGCTGACATACTGAATGATCTAGCACACTGCTAAACACAAAAGCAGAGCCAGGAACATCAGTTTCTTTCAACTTAACTGCTGTGGCCATTACAGCATAAGTCGTACTGATTTGTTTGCCCGACCTTGTGTAGCTGTGTGAGGCTAAGCGCAAAGTGATGACGTAGTTGCCGATCGCTGCTATTCAGATATATTTATGAACGGAAGTAAGAAGTAGTGATATACGAATGTTTCTGTATAAATCGGTAACTTAACTGGGATAATCAATATAGAATCTAAACTACCACCAGAACTAAACATGAAATAGCATAATATGTATGAAGAGTGACATTAATGCCTTGAAGACCTAACGCGGTAAGGCCATTTGATACCAGATGATGGTCGCCAGTTCAGTAACTAATAAATCATAATCAGTACGAATAATATGACACCTAGGAATCATTGATGGAAAGGCAAGAAGTCATGCACGACAGAGAGAGAGAGAGAGAGAGAGAGAGAGAGAGAGAGAGAGAGAGAGATTCTGAAAAGGAATTTGAAAGAAATGAAACATCACTATACAAGAGAAAGAGAAACAGGGCTAATGAATACCAGAAAAATTAAAGTTAGGGCTTACGAGAGAGAGAGAGAGAGAGAGAGGAGAGAGAGAGAGAGAGAGAGAGAGAGAGATCCCTGCCAACAAATGACTCGAGCGTGTCAGCTGTCTCTTCCAGACTAATATTTGCATTAGCGTGGCGCGTGCCAAAAGAGGCCGAGTTGTCTGAGACGAATGACTTTTCCGTGCGAGAAGGCACCAAGTCAGGTACGCAAACACCCTCAGCAGACGTCGTGACATTACAGCAGCTCCAGAAGCGTGGGCGCAGATTGCTCGTGTCTAACCGAGAGAATAGAAAAAGAGACGGGCGAAAATGGAATGAGCTTTCCTAAACATAAAGTCGTATGCGTGTACTTATATAAATGATTATTTGCACTAAATTGGTTAAAAGTTTATTACTTATCAATATAGAGTGAGTTTTCCTAAACAGAAATTTGCATCCGCCCATGTGTATTGATATTTATGTGCACTAATTTGTGATTGCAGACATAAACTTATGAATATTCAAGTTTATAACTTACCAATATGTAGTGGGTTTTCCTAACCAGACATTCGAATATTCCCTGTGTATCAAAGTTTGTATGCAGTTATTTGAGATTGCATGCATAGCTTAAGAATATCCATTTTTATTACTTAACAGTCAGTGATTATGTCTGCATCCACTGCAGTGCAATATAATGCGTACATTAGAGAAAATTAAAAAAATATTCATGGCAATAAATCAGTGCTTGGCGTGATAGTTTTACAAATCGAGGTGGAGTAAATTGATGAGCAAATGAAAACACTTTTGCGCAAAATCCTAGATTGATAGAGTCAGTATGGACAGGGATGAAAAATCTTGAGCTACTATATCCCTATTTTCAGTAGACATATTCAGCCAGTTTTTTAGATGTATTTTTTTTTTTTTTTACCGTAGGCGTCATAGTTTTAATGCAACTTGTTCAGGACGTTACGTAGGGAATAACACGATTATTTTAGATTTTATTTTCTATCAAAACCTACAACGTTTTCCGAAATGAACAACTATTTATTCCAGCTCTAAAGGCTAGCCTAATAACCACCAAAACTTATAATTATCAATTTTTATACAAATATCTATTAAACTGCATCTTACTACTTTAAATTTGCTCTTTTCCGTACAAGAAAGCATCATTCCACATTGGGTATTTTGCGAATTTTCCTTTCTTGCCTGCTTCTCTCCTAAAGAATGAGAAAGAAACCGGAAGTACTTCTAAAGTCGATGGTTAATTTAGCCCCTCAACGTGTCAGAGCCTCAGGCTATTTGCGTAGGTTTCTTGTCTCCCTTCTTCAGGAGAAGCTGTTCATCTGCGGCAGATCCTCAGCTTTTATCTCACACGACGCCCTTGCAAATATCGAGAGCGGAGGCGCAGCTCATATGCTTCCGGTATACGTTTGCGTGGTTCCTCTCTCTCTCTCTCTCTCTCTCTCTCTCTCTCTCTCTCTCTCTCTCTCTCTCTCTATACATACACACACACGCGCGCGCGCAAACACACACAATATATTTTAGTAACAGTTAAACATAGTCATAATCCATTAGGTCATCTGTTACACATAGGCAAATAAATATGTAAAACCAGCAAGTTTCATGTACTAGCATTGTTACAACTAAAGTGTAAATGTTCCTCATATTGTTATTCAAAAAACTACTATTGTTACTACTATTATTAATTCTGTACTGCTCTAGTCCTTTTATATATATAATTCATATTTCTCGGCACAAAACATTCTCCAGTTTCTAGCTCGCCCTGGGGTCGTCGCGAAAAGGAAAAATACTTTTAATGATGTCCTCTGAATTTTTTTGTCTCTGAAAATTAATGTAAATGCTAATTTTACTTGGAATGAAGTTTGCATCGATTCTTAAATTGTTCTTGCCATTAGGAGTAAATTTAGAATGTATGAGTTATCCCAGTTCAAATGGCAATATCCTATAACAGTTCAAATGTGCATGAAATACTGTCTCAGACTGAACAAAGTTATGCACCCAATGGGAAAAGTTGCGGGCTGACCAAGAGAAGAGCTCTTGCCAGCACAAGGAAGATTTATTCTAAAACAACTCTAAGAAATAATATCAGTTAATAGCATTTCATACCTGCAATGAAAACAAAATTCGCGAAGGGTTCAAACAAAACTGTGATTCGTACTTCCAAATTCAGTATTAAAATTCTCTTCCGCATGACCAACTTACTATAAAGCCTTAAAATGGATTTATGGAAAATATAAATAATCACGCAGCTTGAGCATCTTGAGGAATGCTCCAAATATTAGACATCATATTCAACCAGCAATAAAACAGGACATTTTAAAGAAAAGACCAGCGTGCATCTAGTTCACATTACCTTAAAGATGACGTGCAGCGTGTAAAGGACACTTTCCACCCCGTCTTAAATCCTGAAAGTCTTGTCTTGTTCGAGTGTTAATGGCCGTTTGTTCCAAAGGTCCCCATCAAACAGAAACTGTTTGGGTCATCTGGATCTGCCGGAGCGACATCTTAGATTCATACCATATCCGGAGTTCATAAACATGTCCCTACACATTGTTGTAACCTTGTCATGACCATTTTATATATGTGAATACGGTTTATCTCTCTCTCTCTCTCTCTCTCTCTCTCTCTCTCTCTCTCTCTCTCTCTCATTTGAATTAATAATAATAAATGGGCAGATATGTCAGAGTTAAGAATCTACCTCACTACTCTAGCAAAATAATAATGATAATCATGCGGAATTAATCAAAGAGAGAGAGAGAGAGAGAGAGAGAGAGAGAGAGAGAGAGAGAGAGAGAGAGAGAGAGAGAGAGAGAGATTTTCGTGATGCATCTTATAATCTCATGGTAAAACAAAGAGTAGTGTTTTGAGAGGTGCTTGGATTCGTCGTTTTCCTAAAACCCTCTTTCGTGAGATTTTCAAGAAAATGCACCGATTTTGTTTTCTGTGGCCTTTTCTTTCCTTGCATGATTTTACATAATTCGCAACAACTAATTCTTAAAGTTTCAACGTATCATTGGTGAGGTCAAACTATAACACAGAGAAGTATTCAAGTATCTTTTATTACATGAGTACACTCAGATGAGATGTTAAAAATGCAAATATTACAAACATTTCCCGTAATACCAGTTATGCAAAGGTGAGACACCCAAAAGGAACAGGTCACCCGCCTCCTTACCGGTAACAAGATCGGATAACGGAGGGCATTACATGAAATGTTCCCTGATTCCTTCAGAAAAACAAAATGAAATTCTGCAACAAAACATTACCGTCAGAAACTTATATCAGTCTTTTACAATGAGGCAAAAAAGTCAAGGTAGTAAAAAAAAAAGCGGGTGAACAGAATATCTGGAATTCGTTACATCGAAAAGAAGACAAATAAAACCAAGTATCTGGTCTGGAACGCGAGAAACACTGAATTCTGAACGTGTTCTTGAGTCGTGAAAGGGAGAAGAAGAGTTATATTATCGTCCTCTTCCTTTAGGCAGAAGAAGAAAACGTTGGCTTTTGTCTCCCTTTGTTTCCCGGGGGAAGGACAAGGTTAACGGCTTATGATAATCTCATTGAACTTTCAGCATGAAGAAAGGGAAGCATTTTTCGTCTAGAGAAAGGTCAAAGGAGAGAGAGAGAGAGAGAGGAGAAAAGAAGGCATGCTGTCATCCATGGACATAAAAGGCGAAGTTTATATTTTCTCAGTTGACGAAATTGTTGAAAAACTGAAAGCATAATTACAGAGAATGATGGAGCGAAATCTGTTCGCAAAATCAGTATTTAATGGCTCATAAAGAAACCATGGTTGACAGTGCATAGAGCGAAACTGGAGAACTTGTAAGATTGGATAAGACTGGAACGTTATGAAGTGCAAAGTAAAAGAAAAGAGGGGAAGTTCTTTAGACAATAAACAAAGAATGATGAGATTAGATCGAAATAAAAAGGAAAGTGGGTGAAGGAAGGCCCAAAGCATCATGTGACCTTCATGAACTTTAGCATACCAGAGAAGAGGCTAAAGGACATATACAGTCACAAAGCGAGACTTCGAAAAGACGGGACTGGGAAAGAATCATAAATAAACAGATGACACGAAGCAATGTCGTAGCAACTGTAATCGCGCATGACAGGATGAAAAACGTCCATGTTTGGGCCGGGTTCTATGAAAAGAGGAAGATGTCAACCTCAAAATGGTATTTGAAAGAGTTAATGCAAGGAAGAGATGGTGTGCAATATAACGAATTAGGGACGTGGGTTGCGGCTGATTTGGAGAGATAGGAAAGACCTTGGATGAGTATGCAATGAACCAATTTGGAGAAACAGATATTGTAGAGGAAAACTCGTCAGGAAGGAGTTGGAAGTGGGGAAGGGGAGGGGAGAGGGGGATTTTGGTGATGGGAAGAAGAAAAGGGGAATTAATAAAATGAAGAACAGTTATACAAGTATACTTCATTTGCGGTTGTTTTCCCGACTCGAGAGGATAATTTTGTTGGAAAATCAGTTTCTTGATTTGCTTTTGGACTTAAGTACACAATTTAATTTGATGTCTCTTTTTCAGAACTAAAAAAAAAATGTTATCGGCATTATCGAAAAAGTAAACACTTTTTTTTATTTAGATACCAGTCTCGAAATATAAAAAATCAAACTTTTTTTTATAAATCACATTTACAGATACTTCCGTGATACACAACCAAAAACGAAGATAAAATGCAGCGTTTGTTGGCATTTTTAAATCAGTATGTAACCTAAATATTCTGGCTTAATTTCGCTTTATCTTAATGGGAATCTACTCGTAGTTAATCCGTGAAACTGAAAGGGGTCAGCGGTCGACAAAACCGGTAGATGGAAGTCATGTCTTCCTCATGGTCTCTCTGCTTTTGCCAGATTTCAGGGGAGTTTTTGCAAGGGTTAGGTCTGTACCTGTGTTTACCTTTCCTCACACCATTCATTCAGTTTACTCCTTCATCTCTTCAATGTTTCAGTATCATATCAATGTTTTCCTCAGAATTGAAGTAAAATATTATTTAATAACGCTGGAATAGACTGTCGTATATTCAAGAGGAGTCAAAATAAATTTAATGTTCTGTTCATTCTCTTTCACAAATAGGCTAGTAACTTACTTTCAGTTATGAGTTACATTTCCCAATCACATCGTAAATTCTCGTTTAAATGAAAACATAAGTAATTGTAACCACTACAATTTATGTTATCCTTCAGGAATACAAGCCTCAGCCGAGTTTTTATGTATTGGTGTGTTCAGCAGTTCAAAGAAATATTTATTTAAAGATTCCAAACAAATGTTCCTTACACCGTATCTGTGTGGCTGTTCTATTTCTTGATTTTATATTGGATATTCCAGTCGACGGAGAAACCCTCCGATTTATTTGTTTAAGAGGAAAAGCTTTCCGACGCTTACTTAAGGGACATTGACGTTCCGCTCGTTATAGGGAACACAACGCAATTAAAAAAGGCACATGCTTTAAAGTAGAAAAAATAGTCCGTAGCATTCTCTGGTTAAATACCTACAGAATTAGTTAAGCATTAGTATTTTTTTATGATAAACTACGGCATTAGGAAATGATCTACTTTTTGTTACGCAATGCTCGCCTAATAATAAAAGAGAAGAAATAGACCCAAAAGGAGGCAAATGAAAGGCCAAGATGACATTCATCCCGGCCCATTTCCATCATCAAAACATCTCGTTTGCCCTTTATCGCCTCCCTAATCTTTGGAAGCGACGAAAGGTTCCGGTGATCATAAATGTCAAAAGTTCCCAAACAGACAATACCACCATTTTCATCACATTCTCTGAGAGCTCGTCATTGGCGGCTTGTTTTCCTTGAAATTTCGAGTTTTGTCAGATTTAAAACTTATAAATTTATGCGTATAAAAAATGTGCATTTAATCTAGTTATAAACTTACAGTATATAGAATATGCACATTTGCATATTTAGTCAATCAACAATGCGTAAGAATCGGGTTTTAAAGAAATGAGAAAAAAATTCCACTTAAAATTTCCACCTAGCAGGCTTTGAGTAGCGTTTCCTTTCTCCAAATCGCCCTCTTGGATGTTCCAAATCGATAAATGCTAAGTGGAGTCTCCTCGCTCCCTCCAATATACTTTTTGGAGAGGAAAACGCTGTGGCAGCTTATTTAAAGCTTTGTCTCGCCTCGCCCACGGGCCTTCCCTCGTCGTTTTTACGAACTATTAAAAGCCTGTCGGGGCGATAAACTCATTGATACATAACGGGTAAAAAGTTTAACTGTGTAAGATGATTCGGAGATTTATTTTACTGAAAACACGGCCCAGTTGAAAACAGCGAGCATTGTATTGCCGAAAACATGATATATTCGCAAAGATGTTTGCGTTTTATTTGAGAATTCAAAAGCATTTGTGTTTTTCTAAAGCGAATACGACGGAATTCGAAACGTCGTGTATTACTAAAGAAAATTCAAGGAAATTTAGAAGAAAATAGTATTTTGCAATGTCAAAAACACGAGAATTTCAGAGGAATAAAGCGAAAAAGAAAAGATTCAGAGGTAAGATTCAGGTTCATATTGATCCATTCACATCTTCATAATCTTCCTGCTGTCTTTTTTATTTTCCTGTTTGTGGAAACTCTGAAAAGATTAAGTGCCAGGTAATACCAGTGAACTCACTGGTCTTTCTTTCTTTCTTTGTCGATTAGAATTTGATTCTCTCTTGATTTTTTATATGATAATTTTCTTAGTCAAAACTTCATGCATTATAGGTGGTTTTAAATTACGTAATTATTGAAATTTGACATATATATATATATATATATATATATATATATATATATATATATATATATATATATATATATATATATTAATATATATATATCTTTAAGAATTTCTCTCTCTCTCTCTCTCTCTCTCTTTGTATATATATATATATATATATATATATATATATATATATATATATATATATATATATATATATATATATATATATATATATATATATATATATATATATATATATACTGTATATGTATATATACATGTGTGTGTATGTAAACACTTATAATATTGCCATTGGTTGAACATCTGTCATTTTTCAATATTACATAACTGTGAATTTTGTTTTGTTTAATTCTGAGTATAATATACTCGTATGTTACGTTGCAATAAGGGTAGTAGACTAATCAGTAGTAGCAGTAGACACTGAATTCGTAGCAGTAGTAGTAGTAGTAGTAGTAGTAGTAGTAGTAGTAGTAGTATGAATGAAGCAAAATTTATTCATCGACAGATTGGAATAAAAGTCACTTACAATAAAAAAAAAAAAAGACTGATATCCCATCCTGAATGCATTTCGCAAAATCGCGCAAAACTGTATTGACCATTGGCCTCCCAAACAGGCTCGAGTTCTATTTCATTTTCGAATAAACGTGGAAAACCTTACGAACTACCAGCGTCCCTTGATGCGTGAGAAGTGCGAAAATAAGAGTTATATATGTTATTAAAAAAAAAAAAAACAAGGTAAAATATAAACATGGAAAGAATAGAATTGCATTTGTTTTGAGAGTGAGATAATGGTGTCCATTTTATGCGGATAAAAATGTGTCTGTAGTTAAACAAGCAAATTTTCAAAGGTACGCGGGGAAATATCCATCTATAATAATAAAAAATTCGAATGGCTCTTGTTTGTCCCACCCTGCTCCTACAAACCGGTTTGCCCACCCCGTGTGGTGGCAGGGTATGTAGGGGAACGGGAGGGTAGAGGAGACATCATCGCTGTGTTTCAGCACGGCCACCGGGGCGCGTATTTACAATCTGTATACACAGTCGTGAGCATACCAGCCAGTAGCCAATCACCAACCAGATCACGTAGCCAATCAGATTCGAGCAATGACGTCATCGACCGTATATTTTAATTAGCTATATTTTGCCGTATATTAGACAACTGTGTGTGAGCAGCAATAACCCATATGAGAAATATTGTTCAAAATTAACTCACTGGTGTATTTTTATGCATTAAAGAGCCCAATAATAAATAAAAAAATATGCACGCACAGAGTGACGTCATTGTCTTCTTAAAACTAAATAGAAGAGTCCTCATTCCTCCTTTGTGAAAGCAATATTGACATTTTTTCCCCGCTACGTTGTTTCAAGTATGGCGTTTTATGTCGTCAATATAATAAAATCTTCTGTTCATGTAACTATATTAGTTAAAAGCTTCATTCTGAATAACAATAATAATTATTACACAGGCATTCTTGAAGCACCGAACACGTTTTCCTTAAAGGCTAGCTTTAAGAAAACGGACATATTTAGCAGTAACTGAGCTAAAAATATACACAGGGCCCTTTTTTTAGAATCCATAATGTTAATTAAAATTAAGTCAGTTGCTGTAGATAAGCTTAATATAATGATGTAACTTGGTTATAAATAGTGCGTGCAATATAAAAACTTGGGTGATGTTGTTTCGTGTAAGCTTTGTGAACAGAATAATGGGCTACTTTCCACCTGTATACAGTATTCTATGAAATGTGGAATTTTCTAGCAGTTTAGACATTTTTATGTTAAAAAATTAGTAAAGTCGATATAAGTTATTAATATTTTAAGGCTTTGTTAAATTTCCTTCTTTGCTGTTAATTCATAAGGTTTTCTCAATTGCGTCTCATCTGTTTACATTTTTGATCGACGATGACGTCACTGTTCGCTCCCTATCTTAATTTAATTTAACACAATTTTAGTCTCTTTTATGGACACAAATACACAAGAGGGTTAATATTTGAACAATATTTCTCATATGGGTTATTGCTGCTCACACACATTTGTCTAATATACGATAAAATATAGCTAAGTGATATGCTATTCGCATATAGCCTGGATGACGTCATTGCTCGAATCTGATTGGCTACGTGATCTGGTTGGTGATTGGCTACTGGCTGGTATGCTCACGACTGTGTATACAGATTGTAAATACGCCACCGGGGCCCTCGGTTCCAGAGCGCGTGGCGCGCGCCAACAAGCTCGTATGGTAATGTTCCTCTACATACTTGAATATTGACCCTTGCCTCAGGCCAAAGAAGCTACGTGAAGCCAGTGAGAAAAGTCGAGGATCATTTCATATATATATTTTTTTTTGGGGGGGGGCCTGCATGTGCTTGCAAGGGGGGAGGGGCTGGGTGTACTCTGTTGTAACTGTGAAGTAACTTACTTGCAAACAACCTAGTATCTATACAGAAATATCAACTTCTAAATTTATTAATTAACAGTTTCATGTTTATACTCTTCAAAGACAAGGAATAATCAGCATAAAATTTGATTCGTGAAATCGTTTTCGAATAGAATGAAAAATTCTTCACACTGTAAGAGAAACGAAGAAGGCAGATATAAGCAAATACAACGTCCATACTGTTGGATATTAAATCTTTCTGAAGTAAACACCGATATTTGATATATACATGCATTTACGCAGACAGATTGTTTTCAGTTTATAATAATTATTACTCTTATTATTATAAAATCAATGTTCACATTATTATCACTATTTCATCAAGTCAATCAACACAAAAAATAAATAAATAAATAAAGGAAATACACGTTATCTGGCTTTGTGAATGAATCCTGCCTAAATTACATTTGCGCAAACAGAATCTCACTCGTGACATATCTTGTTATTAAATTGAAACACCAGACACCACGAAACCCACATTTTTGAGCGCCCAGGTCACCGCCAGGTGACATTTTGTAATTCAGGCCTTCGCTTCAGATTTATCCTCGGCTGAGAGAAAATATGAACAACAAATTCATGTCATGAAAATGTGGTTTTACGAACTCGATTCACACGAGACATACCATTACTCCCGGGATGGGGGAAGAGGTTAGTCTGTTGACCTTAGCTGTGAGTTATGAATCTCGCGATCAGTCGACGGCAGTGGTACAGGCAGGACTTGAAATGGCGTGGGGATAGCAGCCTAATCACAAAAAGGACTTGCTAATAGTCGG
>JANJGK010003524.1:62500-77500 GCA_039081455.1 Macrobrachium rosenbergii
ACTGCGTGAGTATTTCTTCCCAGGTAAAATCTCTGATTAAACACATCCAAGAGATATTACACTTCCCCTCTGCCGCCGGATCCCTCCTCCCCTTCTCCCCTCCCCGGAGGGACCTTAACCAATGACGGTAATGAATGTTGTAATAAAGAAGACTAATAGTGTTATGGAAGCCCCTTGATGCAAGGAGCTGTTGGTATATGAATTAACCAAAGGGTGTTGGCGTTCTGCTTCTCTGCTACGGGCGTTTTCTTTTCCTCTCGGTTGTTAGATGTTCAGTCTTATGGGAGATGTAAAACAACTGCTAAGCGTTGTTTAATCTGGTTGTCAAATGGCACATGATTAAAATGACTTTTTCTCTCTCGCAAGTATGGGCATACCAAAGTCATATCTACGATAGTATGAAAAAATTATGTGGCAGGGATTTTTGTAATATATGGATACCGCCTTCTCTCTCTCTCTCTCTCTCTCTCTCTCTCTCTCTCTCTCTCTCTCTCTCTCTCTCTCTCTCTCTTCCGGGATTATATTGAGGTTAATGATACCTTAGAAAGACGTTGACAAAAGACTGCAAGATTTTGTGCCAATGTTCAGCGATGAATGAAAACCTTCAGTGACAGCAAAAATGGGAGAATATATAAATGATAACGAAGAAAATCCATTATAGTGATGATTATAAGACACGCTTATTATCTTGCTTTAATATAGTGCCATGTTTATCTTATTAATCAATATTTTGCAGACACGGCGCCATTATAACCGTAGTCATTACTGCTATTTGGCATGTGATGCTATAGTGAAACTGTGAACCACCACTAAACCTAGACACCCCCCTGAATCGAACACACCCCCACTAAACCTAGACACATCTCCCCACTAAGCAAAAACACTCCCCCACTAAACCTAAACACATCCACCACTAAACTTCAACACCCCTCCCACCAGACCTAAACACATGCACTAAATGCACAAACCTAAACACACCGCTCACCAAACCTAAGTGCACCTCCCAGGTACCTTAAGTCATCCCCACTAAACCTAAACATACCACCCCACTAAACCTAAACATACCACCCCACTAAACCTAAACACACCCCTTACTAAGCCTAAATGCACCCCCCCCCCAACCTAAACACACACCACCTGCTAATCCTAAACACACCCCACCAAATCTAAATGCAACCCTAAACCTAAACACACCCCCAACTAAACCTAAATGCACCCTCATTAAACCTAAACACACCCCCCCCCCCCACATTAAACCTAATCACAGGCCCCACAAAACCTAAACACACCTCTCACTAAACCTAAATGCACCACAACTGTACCTAAACTCACTGCCACTAAACCTAAACAAACCCACAAAACCTAAACACACCTCTCACCAAACCTAACTGCACCCCCACCGTACCTTAACTCACCCCCACTAAACATTAACACACAACCCTCACTAAACCTAAATGCACCCTATACTAAACCTAAACACATGGCCCCCTGTTAAAACTAAACATACGCCTATTATAATCTAAGTTCGGTCAAATGATGGCCACATGCCAAATTTTGTCTAGATCGGTCAAGCGGTTCGGATTTCTCTAGCGCACAAACATTCAAACATACAAACATTCAATTATATATATATATATATATATATATATATATATATATATATATATATATATATATATATATATATATATATACGCAAAACCCGTGTTTAAACAAGGAAAACTTATACAAGTAATTTTGAAAAGAGACACTACTCACACGTGGATTTATAGGCCTATGTCCCTAGGCTGTTTTTTCGGTTGTCTGCACGCACACACAGACAGACACACACACATGTCTATCACCGAAAGAAAAGCATATGGTTACTGTAAGGGCAAGTTGCTAGTCAAAATATATTTTTTTCACGTTGCCCGTTTGTTATGAAGAGAGAGAATGACCATACCTTTACATTATGTGAAACTTCAGCTCACTCTACTGTACTTCTGCTTCACAATTCCACTTCATTTCAGTCTTTCCATTCCACTTCACCGCACACACACACACACACACACACACACACACACAAGAGAGAGAGAGAGAGAGAGAGAGAGAGAGAGAGAGAGAGAGAGAACGTTTCATTTTGAAGGTAAAATCTTTTATTTTTCTATTTTATGTTTTGAGTCAGGAATAGGTCTAACTTAATATCTCAAGCCATTATCTCCCGCATTCATTCCATGACCAACGTTTCCTGGTGCTCGACTGACTATGACTTCGTCTTCTGTTGTAGTCTACAGACTGTAACACAGTGCGGTCCTTCATTCATTAAGGTCATTCATAAAAATATTTAAGCGAAAGTGAATCTATTCTTGGCTACTTGTACTTGGGACTCATGCAATGATAACTACTTATTTCAGGTTGACGTCAGGATTGATGTGAATCCATTGTTCGTAGGGGGTTTTTCTTTTTTGAGCCACCCTGTCATTCTAGCCTCTCACAGGCACTATACCCCCTGAAGTGGAGACTAGCCTCGAACATACCACAGTGAACCAAGAGCTGATTTGAATTAGAAAAAAAAGCCTCACAAGAAGCCGTCATTTGTAGGGGTTCGTGCGAGGCTAGAAAGCAAACCTCGCTAAGTTTAGTGAGCTTGTTAGACTTCTGTTTGTCTCCTTCGGTTCTAAATCCCTCGAGGACAGGCAATGAAAATTCCTTTAAGGACTATGAAGCTGATGTTATGAAATGAACCAATGATGATTATTGATGGAAATCGGAACAAATGTCAAAGATGCGTAAAATTGTCGTTCAGCTGAAAAGACGAAAGTTTGGTCGTGAATAAAACCGACATTTATGTGATGACGGCTACTGGACAGTGTTGCCAACATTCACAATTCAGTCAGACTGCGAGAGACGAGAAAAATAAACGTACAATTTCAATGTTTCTCTCCTCTCTCCTCACAACACTGAATGTGTTCTCTCTCTCTCTCTCTCTCTCTCTCTCTCTCTCTCTCTCTCTCTCTCTTAAAAACTGCTCTAATACAAAAGGGAGAGGAGAGATTTTGCAGTGAAAAGCATCTAACTCCACTACAAAGATATATAATGTTGTAACTAACATTTTAGGCCTACTGTTTTTTATTTGTGGTAATAAAACTTCATGTGTCTGTCCACAATATTAATCATTAAAAAAAAAAATCTGTCAATTTTGACATAAATTATTTCAAAATATTTTTTTAAATCTCCACTGCTAATATAATATAGTCAACGAAGATTACGTTCAAATTTACAAGCTAGAAGCGATGAACTTTAGGCATAGTGGCTGTGGGATGCGGCCATAAGGTTTATATACCGACAACAGATGCATCTAAATCTATTGAATATCACATAAGAAATGTATAAAGATATATTAAAAATGTAGGCCTACTGAAAGTTTTACGTAACGTCATGTGTAGCCTCTGTTTTCGAAATACCGAACGGCTTCACCATTTAACATTCATTTTCTGGAAATTATTAGCATTTTCATTCATTAATAGAGAGAGAGAGAGAGAGAGAGAGAGAGAGAGAGAGAGAGAGAGAGAGAGAGAAAATTGACTAAATCTAGTACTTCGGACATTCACCTGTCTAGCATAATTCTGAAAGCGTAAGAAGGGCATATATGCATCAATCGGCAAGGTACATTCTCACCCCTATTTCATAAGACAAAAAGACTGCTTTCTCCATCATTTATTGGAAAGCAACCTTTTTCGTTGAAGTAATTGTCTTGAGCTGTTTGACACTTAGTGTCTCTTTCACTAGTAATTTTACACAAAATTTTGTGTGTGTGTGTGTGTGTGTGTCTCTAGGTGAACAAATCAGCCAGACTAGTAAAACCAGTCTACACCATATGAGTACACAAAGAAATATATAACGATTTGCTTCCACATCCTTGTGTATCTATATTTAATAGTAGCCAAGTGCTGAAGACAGTTAACTAATCAGTTAATCAGCCAGTCAGTCAGCTTGTTAAATGACCTGTCCAACCCAACATAATATAGATCTAGGTCTCCGTCTCTCTGAAACCAGCCTGGGTCACCTGTTATTCATTTGAACATAAACCGAATCTCAGCAAGGAAAACCCTCACTGGTTTCAAGCAAACCGGATGCGTCAAACCTAAAACCTTGTAAGTTTGATTTTGAAGGTAAAGAGATTGGACGTTGTAAAGATCCGCAACCCCAGAGTACCCATGTAAAGATTGGCTATCCTCAGAATGAACTTGTTAACATCAGCCACCCCCCCCCCCCCCCAGTACTGAACACGGCGAAGGGACATTCCATTTGGCCGACAACAAACAGATGCACCGCCAGTATCAGAATGAGCTTGTTAACATCAGCCACCCCAAATATTAGCTTGTTAAGATAAACAACCCTCAGGTACTCTGGGGTTGCTGTTCTTTACAACATCCCTTTTTCGTTTCATATACTGAATCAGGGGTCGGTCTAATATCGTCGTCGTTATTCCATGGAGTTCGGTTCCTAGTGCTGTACTGGCTTTGACTTCGTCTTCTGCATAGTCAAGAAACTACGACTTAAGGTGGTCTTTACTTTATTACTTTAATGAAGTCATTTGTAAAAAACACTAGAGTGTAAGTCATTCCTTTTAAATTACTTATTCTGAAGACAGCTGCATTATAAACTACTAAAATAAGTCAAGCTGAAGTCAGGAAAAAAAGTCTTCCGCATGAACGCATTATTCACGTGGTATGGTTTTCTTTCTGAACCACCCTGTCATTCATCAGGGCTGCCAACATAATACTTCTGATGAGGGATACCAACTGCTCAAACTCAGCCAAGATAACCAATATTTCAAAATTGATCAGCGCTACCAACTGCTCCAAATAAACCAGGGATATCAATATATATACTATTTGATATAAATATGCATACACAGATATAGCTATATATATATATATATATATATATATATATATATATATATATATATATATATATATATATATATATATATATATATATATATGGAACATGTTTTTACATAATATATGGTCATAAGTGAAATCATGTGTCTGCATGTTGCATGTTTCCGCATGACTATATGGCTGGTTAAATGTGGCTGCATGTTTGGGCATGTCTGCTTTCAGGCAGTTACATGTTATGGCATTTATGCTTACAGGGGATGTATGATTGGATATGTCCGTTTGCAGATGATTGCATGTTTGAGTATTAAGGCTTACAGGTGGCTATATGTTTATACATGTCTGGTTACAGTTGGCTGCATGTTTGGGCTTGTCTGGTTACAAGTGGCTGTATATTTGGGCATGTCTGCTGTAAGTGGTTGTATGTTCAGTTATATCTGCTTACACGTAGCTACATGTTTGGGCATGTTTCCTTACAGGTGGCTGCATGTTGAGCACTTCTTTTTCAAAAATGTTCCTTCAGGTGGCTGCATGTTTGGGCATGTCAGGTTGCAAGTGGTGCCATGTTTGGACATGTGAGGCTGCAGGTAGTTGCATGTTTGGACTTCTTTGTTATAGATGACTGAATGTTTGGGAAAGTTTGCATATAGGTGTCTATATTTTGGGGCATGTCTGCACATATGACAGCATGTTTAGGCATGTCTGCTTACAGGTGCTGGCAAGTTTGGGCAAGTCTTTACAAAGGTGGCTGCGTGTTCGGACATTAATGTTTACAGGTGGCTACATGTATGGGCATGTCTGCTTACAGGCAGCTGTACGATTGGACATGTCTTTTTAAAGTGGCTGTATGTTTAGTTGCAGACGGGATGCGTGTTTGGTCAAATCTGCTCACAGGTGGCTGCTTTTGTGAGCATGTTTGGTCACAGGTGGTTGCATGTTTGGGTATATCTTATTACAGGGGGTTGCATGTTTAGGCATGTCTGCTTACAAGTGGCTGTGTGTATGGTTACAGGTGGCTGAATGTTTGAGCATGTCTGTCACAAGTGGATGCATGTTTGGTAGGTCTTGTTATGGGTACCTGCATGTTTAGGCATGTGTGTTTACAAGTGGTTCATGTTTGGTTACAGGTAGATGCATGTTTTGGCATGTGTACTTATAAATTGCTGGATGTTTGGTCATGTTTGCCAACAAGTGGCTGCATGTTTGAGCATGTCTTGCCATAGGTGGATGCATGTTTGGGTTTGTCTTATTATAGGTGAGTGCATGCTCCGGTATGTCTAGTTACAGGTGTTTGTATGTTGTACATATCTGCTTACAAGTAGATGCATGTTTTGTTACAGGAGACTAAATGTTTGTGTATGTTTTCTTATATATGGGTGCAGGTTGTGCATGTCTGCTTACAAGAGGGTACATGTTTTAGCATTTCTGGTTACAGGCATCTGCATGTTTGTTCGCATCTGGTTACAAATGCCTGCATGTTTAGGCATTTCTGGTTACAGGTGGTTGCATGTCTGGCCATGTCTGCTGAGAGGTGGCTGCATGTTTAGGCATGTCTGGTTAAAGGCGACTTTGCATTGAACGTGTGCTTACAAGTGGCTGCATGTTTGAGTATTTATGGTTGCAAATGCCTGCATGCTTGGGCACATCTGGTTACAGGTGGCTGCATGTTTGGGTATATTTGATTATAGGTTTCTGCATATTAGGGCATGTCTGTTTATAGGTGGTTGCATGTTAAAGTATGTCTGTTTATAAGTGACTGCATGTTTGGGCATGTCTTTTTATAGGATTATGCATGTTTGGGCATGTCTGTGTAAAGGTGGTTGTATGTTTGGGCATGTCTGTTTAAAGGTGGTAACATGTTTAGGTGTATCTTTTTAGGTTGTTGCATGTTTGTGCATGTCTGTTTAAAGATGGTTTCATGTTTAGGCATGTCTGTTCATTGGTGGCTATATGTTTAGGCATATCTTCATAGGTGTCTGTATGTATGGCCATGTCTGTTTATAGGCAGTTGCTTGTTTAGGGCATGTCTGTTTATAGGTGGCTGCATGTTTGAGCATGCCTTTTTACATGTTTTGGCATGTTTTTTATAAGTGGTGACATGTTTAGGCATACCTTTTTGACTGTTGCATGTTTGGACATATCTGTTTATAGGTGGCTGCATCTTATGGCATATCTTTATAGGTGTCTGTATGTTTGGTCATATCTGTCATAGGTGGGTACATGTTTAGACATAACTCTATTGGTTGCTGCATGTTTGGACATGTCTGTTTTGAGGCGGCCACATTTTTAGGCATTTCTTAATAGGTTTCTGCATGTTTGGACATATATATATATATATATATATATATATATATATATATATATATATATATATATATATATATATATATATATATACATATATATATATATACATATATATATATATATATATATATATATATATATATATATATATACATATATATATATATATACATATATATATATATATATATATATATATATATATATATATATATATATATATATATATATATATATCCAGAGGAAGACGGACGAAAACCACACATCACTAGGCTGTCTTATTTATTTTAAAACCAACGTTTCGTAATTTTGTACTGAATTACATCTTCAGGGCTGTGCACAGGAAAAGATAAAAACATAAAAACAGTTATAAGTACACAGCCCTGAAGATGTAATTCAGTACAAAATTACGAAACGTTGGTTTTAAAATAAATAAGACAGCCTAGTGATGTGTGGTTTTCGTCTGTCTTCCTCTGGATATGCTTCCTGGAGTATTTCCCTGTTCCCTGTATCACTATATATATATATATATATATATATATATATATATATATATATATATATATATATATATATATATATATATATATATATATATATATATATATATATATATATATATATATATATATATATATATATATATATATATATATATATATTTAAAGGACACATATATGCATTTCATAGCTTCAATGCTTTAAGATGTTATCGTGGAAAGTTTGGAGCGAGAGCGAACTAGGGCAAGAGATTCGATGCAAGATTGCTGAAACAGTGCATAGTTTGATTCCTCAGCTCTTTGCGCGAGAAGCTCAGCAATATTGGAGATCAGGTGTTCTCCGAAGCGCTATGTATATTCGTGAGTACGTGCGTTACTTTGATCTAGATTATGCCAAAATCTGCCCTAAAAGTGAGTTTGATCGTTCATTAACGTGATAGAACTGCAGTTGTCCAGCCATAACTTTGGAGTGGTTCCAGGCTTTGAAAATCGGCAGATAAGGTAGAGTCTCAAATCTGTTTTTATGGGAGAAAATTGAACTTATGATTTTTACCATGACTTTCTAATCATTTTGAACTTATGAACTGGTGTGGGAAATTTAATATGAATATTCATACCTCTTTTATATTATTATTTTATGTTACGTTTGCCATATCTTGGCTATGCATTCTACACTTTCCATTATTGTGTTTTGTATTTCATATATTTTTGGGAGTTTTCTATCATGTTTAATTCTTTCGACAGATGTCTGTGGACTTGTTGGAATAACATGGGGGACACATGCAAGTCATTTGCAATGTCAATCTCTTTATGTGGTTGACTGTTTTTTTTACATGACTTTTAGTTATTGATTTGTGAGTATGTGAGATTTTGGGTATTTCCAGGCTATTAGCCATAATGAGACTTCTTTATTCAGAAGTGCTTTGCAGTTTAGAGTTTAGTTATCTGACTCGATAATTCATTTATTATGCATTATAATCTTTGCTTTGTTTTATTCATTTCTTGTTGGGTTATTTGAATAATAAACCTATTTTTGTAGGAACGATTGTGTTTCTTTAAATAGTCCATTTAATTACTTGTGAGAATGAGAGAAGTCGGGTGGATGAGCTTCGGTAAACGATGAGAGAAAGAGGGATGCGGGCTGAGAGAGAGAGAGAGAGAGAGAGAGAGAGAGAGAGAGAGAGGGGGAAAAAATGCGAGTGAGATTAGGGTTGAACCTTTTTACGTCTTTTTCCTGAAGTTAGATCGCTAAGATCACGTTACGTACACTTCCAAAAAAAGTGTTGATCTGTTCCCTGTAACAGATTTTAATGGTGGCAAGCGGGTAAAAGTTAAATAGTTTTAATTAGGGTAGCGAAAGAGGGAGATTACTAATAGACTAATTGGTAACGTTGATGCCCGAGGCATAGGCGACCTCACCTAAGGCAACTGGGCCTTTCTACGTCTTTTTCCTGAAGTTAGATCGCTAAGATCACGTTACGTACACTTCCAAAAAAAGTGTTGATCTGTTCCCTGTAACATATATATACGAGAATACGAAAATCAATATTTTTTTAAGTGTACAGTAAATATACCCTTTTACCCCGAAGCTTGGAAGTTTTTTTTTTTTTAAGAGTCGAAATGAAATATGCTAATAACTGTAATAGAGCTATAATACCTTTAATACGTAACCAAATACGTAAGTAAAAATAACCTAAATGGTTAAAAACACGTCTCTTAAATGTAAAGAATAATTTTAACAAACAAAATCCGATGTCAACTGAGTTTTACGATCGTAATTTGTTTTCAACTTGTTCAGTATTGTGAGCAACGTTGTCCCAAGCCATCATACCATTAGCGTTGTTGACCTTTGATATTCCAGGTACATTTGTGTACAGGGAAGCGAAATCCAATTGAAAATTCAACCAGTTTTCAAATTTACGTGACACTTTCATTTGTTTGAAAGCTGCGCTTTCCGACGCAAATCATCAGAGCTAAATGATATCTGCAGGACACGCAGAATTTGCTTTAAACGTATGATACCTGTCATACATTTTGACGTTAATTTTCCATTTTTCCTGAATGCATTTCCGAGTGCTTTTTCACATTAGTCTAATGAGATCTCTTTTCATTCTTATGTACGTAATGTGATTAAATACTTCATGCATTCTTATTTCCAGCTCGTTTTAGATATCGGAATCTAAGGGTTAGAGTTCATATAAATCCTTCAAAAGACTGCTTTTTCCACTGACTGTGAGATGATGAAGCGAAGCAAAAACACAAATATTATTCGGAAATTATTCACTTTGGCAAATAAAACGCGCATCAGGAGAATATAGCATTTGTCTGAATATGATTAGAGGATGTGACATAAATTTCATAGAGATATTTATCTAAAAAGTATTGGTAATATGTTTACCAATTTTAGAAATTGCAAACTGATATATAGTCATTTTAACTTTTAATCTATTTGATATGATAGCTGAAATTATTTACCAGCAAATAAGAACTAAAACTAATTGAATCGAAATCGCTTAAGCCGGAAACGCAAAATAAAATGTTTATGGCAATCTTCTGTGTGGGGGGTTCAACAAGAACAACGCAGTTAATATGTGAATGAGTCACAGACCGATGTTTTATATGTATCCTTTGGAGCCAACTCCCCTTGAAGGAAAAAGATATAAACTTACGTTCGCATACACAGACACACACACACACACACACACATATATATATATATATATATATATATATATATATATATATATATATATATATATATATATATATATATATATATATATATATATATATATAGTGTGTGTGTGTGTGAGTGAGTTTGAAAGCAGATCGAGAGGCATAGGAAGATACAGGAAAAGTAAAGAGAAAATCACTGTTTACCAATAAATTTCTTTATCCCTTTGATCTACCTTATATTGAATCAGATATTCGATGACAACAGTCATAAAAATTCGAAAGCATTTTTGAGTGGGGGGGGGAGGGAAGCTTCGTTCTAATTCTATTTGCTTTGAAGTTTTTGGGGGGAAAAATACAAAAAAGCGGCCTTTTAGTGACCAATCGTAAAAGTACAGTAATTGCGCTTCTGATTATGACGTTTGTGAAAAAAATTCTGCGGACATACGTAGCTTCCATGTTACCAATCCCTTGTTTAAAAAGTTGGTCAAAGTCTGCATATATTTTCAAATTCTTTTATTAATGAGTGCAATTTTATAACTTACATCAGCATTATTAATTTTTACCTTAAAAATTGGGAAAAAGGTGCAGATATTTTACAACTCTCTCTCTCTCTCTCTCTCTCTCTCTCTCTCTCTCTCTCTCTCTCTCTCTCTCTCTCTCTCTCTCTCTCTCTCTCTCTCACACACACACACACACACACATACATAACTGAATTGGAGTAAATATGGATTATAGAATATATATAATAAAACCACATCAGTACTACAGTCACACAAGACAGAGAAGCAAATGTTCTGGTATCAAACTTCAAAATTTTAGTTAAATCTCTCTCTCTCTCTCTCTCTCTCTCTCTCTCTCTCTCTCTCTCTCTCTCTCTCTCTCTCTCTCTGATTAAGTTTAGCAGACACGACGGTTGTTTTGCTTTAGTGAATGACCTGTTAATATCATCTACTAGTCTTATAGAGGAGGAGCAAGAATCACAGAGGCAAGAAGCCAGCATATACACACGAAGAAGCACCATATATATATGTATATATATATATATATATATATATATATATATATATATATATATATATATATATATATATATATATATATATATATATATATATTATATATATATATATATATATATATATATATATATATATATATATATATATATATATATATATATATATATATATCTATATATATATATATATATATATATATATAATATATATATATATATATATATATATATATATATATATATCTATATATATATATATATATATATATATATATATATATATATATATATATATATATATATATATATATGACTGGGAGTTGTACTGTACAAATATGTCTGCCTTTTTTACTATTTAATATAATTTTTTTTACGATACGATAAGGGTCCGTTGTGTAAAACACATCCCAATAATTCAGAACAGTAACGGCAACGGAATGTGTTTGTTGTTGATTTACAGAATCCATTATTTATAAATCTCGAGTGATTAGAGAAAATTTATACCATCCCGGATTTCCTTTTTGACTTTCTAATGGCATATTTATACAATGAGAAGGTCCACAACATCTGGTTCTCCGAAATAATGGACGCAAACATTTAAGGGATTCTCAAGGTGTGGTGATATAATAGTAACACCGGCAGTTGTGGTGGTAATATTGGTAATTGCGTTAAGACTGGTAACCACTGCAATACCAGTATTCTTTTTTAAAGCAATTACAGTTATTGTTGTTGTTGCGGATGTTATTATTGTATTAACAGTGTTTCTACGTATTATTCAAAAAACATTTCATTATATTGTATGAGGAAAGTACAGCCACTTTCATCATCTTGTCTTTCATTTAAGTTAGTTTTTAGGTTATTTTCTTTTCACTCCAAGTACTACCATTGCGTGGCTCTCGGATCTCATTGAGCCCCATTGCTTCTTGTATCAACTATTTCTTATTATTTTATGTTTGTAACAGAAAACACAGCTACTCTTGCACTCTCTCTCTCTCTCTCTCTCTCTCTCTCTCTCTCTCTCTCTCTCGTGATATTTAAGTAACATTTTGTGAAATCATTTATTATATTTTCTATTAAACTCAGTCAAGAAAAAATGTGAAGTATCTTGATGAGAGAGAGAGAGAGAGAGAGAGAGAGAGAGAGAGAGAGAGAGAGAGAGAGAGAGAGAGAGAGGATACGTTTTGATCGGGCGCATATTTCACTGCAAATCACCTGCTTATAGGGCTGATGGAAGGTGATTTTCCCAGCATTGTTAAAGGGACATTGGAAAAAACCTCTTTATTAATCACGCATATTATTCATGAAATGGCTGTGCCGATGCCAGCTTCAATGATAACTGAGTGTTTGGTGATTATCTGTAATCGCGTTTATTATTACTAGAAATTTAGAAGCAATTCTTAGACAGACTGATTTTCTTTAAAATGCATCATAAAACTAAAGTAAAATTTGTATCAGTTACTATACATTTACATATAACTAGTGCCATGGTAATATTTGCTTTTATGTCTTTACTTGAACGAAGGGAAAATTTTGAAGAGGTGCGATGACGTCACATTAAGCACATATAGAGGCTTCAATTTCCTTTGCTGAAAGACCCGATGATGTTATAGATGTGGCAATTAAGTGCGAATATTCTTACTCTTAATACCATTACTTAGTTACTTAGATTATAAATGCCGTATATTGCAATATATTAATGTTCCGTCTGTTTACAGTTTTCATGTGTTATTGTGATTCCTGTTTTCATATACCTCTATATATATGATCACAAAAACAATGACGAAGATATTAATAACTACAATGGAAACAGCCACAAATAATAATAATAATAATAATAATAATAGTAATAATAATAATAATAATAATAATAATAATAATAATAATAATAATAATAATAATTAATGCACAAATGATCTTCCGAATATTCAAGCCATTAAATGCTTTTCAAAAGAATATACCGTACATTTATTCATGAAAATGACTGGGGAAACAATGGAACCAGAATTCACTCGGTAAAATAACAGGGAACGTTATCCCCAAAGAAGAAGAGTAGCCAACAAAAGAAACCTCTCAAACGATCGAGGAATAAAGCAAGGAAAAGAAACTCTCGGTACAAAGGAGAAGATCAAAAAGACTTGGCCTCAGGAGAGGAAAAGATTCGCTTTTCTCTTCAGAAGAAAATTGGCCTCTGCCCCAACACGGATTCATTTGGCCAAGAAACGAAAAACAGGTACGCGAATGAAGACGTCATCCTGAAATCCTTTCTCCGTCGAACTAAATGAGAATGACATGTAACTGAGCTAGTGTTTGTGTCCCGTCAAAAATTAAAGCAGTATTTCAGGTAATTCTGTAATGCTTCCTACCTAAGAAATACAGCAAGTACATGTTGTTGCCCAGCTAATTTTCCTTTCCCAAGATTGTAATAGTCAAACGTGGAAGTCAGTATCCGTAACTTTCTGATTTACACACGTAAAATGAATAATGAATGACTTTGACTTCAGTATAATATGACTCCCTACCTCATCTCTGGTCAGTTCACTTACTATATCAAATGGAATCTAAGGAATGGCTGTATATTATTTCCATTCACTCCAGACTCGGTACGTCTGTTGCAAGATATGTCATTAGGAAGAGGAGTTAGCCTTTGGTTCAGTCCTTCTATTTTACCCGATTCTGGCAATGATGTGCATTGGGATGTGTTGCGTGTTCCTTTAGTTCTATTCACTTTGCAGTTTTTAATCTATGGCTTTTCCCCCTCCCAAAAAATCCTGAGTTGTATGCATACCATTTATTTTTTATGAGTGAAAAGATAACAATGTCATGATATATAAATCATTTATAATTTAGGTTACTGAGTGCAATCCTATAAATCTGAGAACTTCAAAAATTAAATACATGTTGGGAGACAGATTAAAAAAATTTCTAGAACGAATTCAGAAAATGTATTCATGATCTTATTTGCTCTTCCTCGAACATCCTTGGCGATCTGAAACCTCTTCTTCTTCTTTTCCTGCTTGAGTAAGAAGCTCTTCCACTCCAGTCCACTTCCCTAATGGGAAGAAAGTCTACGTCTTTGATCGAAGACTTTCCAAAAGAAAAAGAAAATCGGAACTAACTTCCTGTACTTACAGTTAATTTAGCTTTAACGTCATGGCAACAGTTTTGGGTCATTGTGTCCTTTATGCTAACTTTTTAAATGATGATTTTACATTTACTGCAGTACCCTATTTGTCCAAAGAACTTTTGTAGGTTCTTTGTAACGCAGCATATGCGGAAATAATGTTATATTTATTTAAAATCCAAAGTTGATTTAACGTGGATATTTTCAACAAGAATGTTGACCACGTTACTATGCTATATATATAAATGATAAACACGGCAATATTTAGTTACTTGAATCCATAAATTTACAATAATTTCAGTTCTAGTATTCTTAAGAAGTTTGTTACAAGCTATAACAATTCTAAAGTTAATATTAGTGTAAATAAAATTCCTCATATGTTTCCTGAGTTCGAACAAAATAGATGACAAACGTAAGATAAATTTTTACAGTGGCGCAGAGAACTCTCATAAGAAGGAACCGTCTAGCTGTTTGAGTAGCGTGGTAGGACAAC
>JANJGK010003524.1:82500-84988 GCA_039081455.1 Macrobrachium rosenbergii
TCAATATCCATAAATAACAAGGACGCTCGGGAAAACATTCTGCAGGAGTCTCAACAAACTAAGTTAACTGAACAGATAGCTCCCTTTTTCCCCTTTGCCTGAGGCATCTACGTAAGGGGCTGAACCATCTTCTTCACTGAATAAATGTATTCAACTTGGGGTCCAACGAAAGCAAATCCCCAGGCAGAAATATGTTAATTTCTAAAGGCCTCGGAGTAGATCATAAAACTTCGCCTACTCACACGATACGGGGCGCGAACGTGGGACGTGGCTGAGCGAACCTTAACGGGAATTGGTGAAGAAATATGGAAATGATGCATCATGAGAGTTATGGCAATTTGTACCTGGGGGGGGGGCGGTGTGAAGTCCTTTGCGATTTAAGCCGTTAATGCCATACCAGTATTTAATATTTTTAGAGTTAGTCTTTTCATTTCTATTTGTTGTTTTTTTTTCAGTAGAAATGTGAGTTATTTGTCATGAACGAACCAATCGGAAAATGGTGAAACAAGTAGAAAAAAAACAGACTCGAAGGAAACTGTTTGTAATTGTTCCAGTGAATCTATTAGTAAAGTTCTCGTTATTGGCGTAGAGGCATTTAGTCTCTTTTAAATGGGAGTATGTGGACATAAAAAAAAAAAAAAAACTTTAAAGAAACCTGACTGTCTATAACCTATCGGTATTTTCATCGCTATTACTATTATTGTTGTTATTGTTATTATTATGACTAGCATTTAAAGCCCTCCAGCATAATATCTGTTCAATTTATTAGACAGTCCTCTCTCGTGACAACGTTATGCCCCTTAATGGAGAAATGGCAGATATTTCAGAGATCCAGAATATTAAAGACCAGGCATGGTCGGGTTGGGTGTTTTCACTGTAGAACATCTGCTGTTGACTTGCTATGGTCAGAGTTCCAGGTGACCTTTCAAGTTGTCAGACATTTGCAGAAGCTAGAATGTTGTTGAGAAAAGTAGGCCTCATGTTCACAGTTCACAGTTGAGAGAGAGAGAGAGAGAGAGAGAGAGAGAGAGAGAGAGAGAGAGAGAGAGAGAGAGATTTTATGGACAATTGTTATTAAATTTGATGCAGGGGTTTTCTACCCGACAGTGATTCCAATATCTCTTGCCTTGGGTGACCTGCTTGAGTTTCCGTTTTATCTTTTCAATCTTTTGTTTGTAAGACATTGTACGCATTCTACTGTGTATTGTCCAGAGTCCATACTTTAATTTACAGCAAAATTTAAATGAAGCAACAAATATGAAGACGAATGTACGTCTTTTACGATAACTGACAAACAATCGATAATAATATTAGGAAGAACTCATTATGAGCTACTTCATCGACAATACATATTAGACACCAACAGAGGGAAAGCCTTCAGACGATTCTATAAACATCACACCTGGAAAAATTTCATTTTTCATTAACACAATTTTAACGCTTCTCATAGACGTAATGAAAAGAATGTACCCTGAAGTATCCATTGACTGCTTGAAATCAGTTCTGCCTTACCGCATACGAAGTTTTTAAAGCCTTTTCGTGATTAACTATGTACAAAGTCTACAAATCCAAAATAGAATTTCCTTACCAAATATCTGTTATCATAAATCAGGTTGCCTTCACGTCTGAATTGAACGTGGCAGTAGTTCTGGCTCACTGAAAATAAACACTTTATCTTTTTAAACCGTGAAGTTTTGGCTGGAAGGGAAATTTCTGGTCGGTTGAGAGTCTTGTTTTCCGAAAATGAAAGCTATTTTGCGTGCTGAATTTTTTGTTTTCTCCAAACAAATTCGTTAAAATAAACTAATGTTTTTATTCAAACGTTTTTGAATTTTGAAAGTGCACATCGTTTTCTTTTTCATCTTTTTGACTTAGTAATTGTAATAATGTTAGTTCAAACTTATTGATCACATTTTTATCCCATCATATGTATACAGTAATGTAAACACACACACACACACATATATATCTATATATAATCATGAAGATACAAATGTCGCTTAATATCAAATTCACGCTTCCTCGGGAATATCCCCAGTGGGGAATTATCATCGAAGGGGACTTTATAAGTGATAAATGGATTGATACAGCCAGGTCTCGATCCGTCGACACAGATGACTTATCCAGCGACTCCAGTCGACGGTCTACCCACTGAGCCATCTAGAGAGGTATAAATTAATGCCGAGTCTGCTGTACTTGTTTACCCGTTGGGAGCGGGGAAATTATACTTAGCTTCAGCATTAACCCATCTCCATCATGATACTTCATTGGTACATTTGGAACACGCAGCTCTTATTATGAAATTTTTTTATCACACCGTGATCTATATACAATTATGAAGCTACAAATGTAGTTTAATATCAAATTCACGCTACCTCGGGAATATCCCCGATGGGGAATTATTACCGAAGGGTAATTTATAAGTGATAAATGGATTGGTACTGCCGGGTCTTGGTCCCTCGACAGAGATACTTATCAGCGTATATGT
>JANJGK010003526.1:0-84968 GCA_039081455.1 Macrobrachium rosenbergii
GAGACCTTCAAAGGAAATAAAAATTACTACAAAGATTCCAGTGGGAAAAATTACACTGGAAATTCAATAAATGGGGAGAGAGAGAGAGAGAGAGAGAGAGAGAGAGAGAGAGAGAGAGAGAGAGAGAGAGAGAGAGAGAGAGAGAGAGAGAGAGAGAGAGAGAGAGAGAGAGAGAGAGAGAGACTTTTCCAAAGACCTATATAGAAAAAAAAAAAACAATAATACAACAATTTTTGTATAATCATGGACAGTTCATTGTCTTTTAAAGAGCACAGTTGATGCTGGAAACAATTCATAATTTGAGTGATTGGTGTCTCCTGTGTGTGTTTGATATTTCTTCTGCTAAACTTTGAGAGTCATATATGGTCTAATACATCTATTTTTTGATGAGCACATTTTATGTATTTTTGTGTGGTATTCACCTTTTTGAACATGAAACTGCTATGTAAATTCCGAGTGGATATTTCTGAATGACTACTTTCCATACTCTATCCAAATCAGGATAATAACAATCTGTTTAATTTGGAGTAAGGGAAAGTTTATTTTTTTATCTGTATCCTGTCATATGAATAACTAAGCTGTTAAAAAACTACATTCAGTCTTTGTTTGTTTAAAATTTAATTCCTACAGTTTATTCTGGTCCAAACTCTCTCACAAAGTTACAAGTGTGTGGTTTTTACACTACAGGAAAATCAGAAAAATACTGGAATTTGAAATGTCTAAAATTAAGCCTAATTAGACTGTACACTGGACAGACTGTTATTACTACCATATTCAGAAGCATTAACTAACCTATTCAGGCTAATATTAATGCATTTTGGAGTCTAGTGCAAAATGGTCTTGGAGCTTTTTACACTTGAGTACATTTTGAGTAACAAAGCTGTGTGTATGCGTGTCTGGGAAAGTAGAAAACAATTCTAGACCATAATCAAAAAAGGTTTTCTTTATGAAACCTACATACCAAGTCCACCTGAATTATCCTATACTGTGATCAAAATCACTGTTACACATACTGTACTTGAGTAGCCATGGACTAACATTGGATAGGATGTCTTATTCCATGGTTTATACAAAAATCTAAACACTACACTTCAGTACTTAATCAAATTCATAAACAGGATTATTTGAAATGATCAAAATCTGTGGATGCTAAGAGGACAGAAGCTAATGACCCAACTTGTGCAAATCAAGTTACGAAAAGACTTTGTAACATCAATATGAACGTCTAAAATGAATGACACAGTAAATTACTTTATATATGTGTATTCAGTGGAAGGGTGCCAGCATCCATGGAAAGCAAAAATGAAATATAATGTACCCCTGGGAGTCCATCTTCTAAAACTTTCTCGTTTCGAGTTGTGCTTATTTCGAGTTACGCTCAGTTCTGTGATGTTACGAAGACATAAATTTTTGAAAATTTCATCTCATTCTTTATGTATGCTTTGTGTGAGCAAATCCATCAGCTTAAGTGTTGTGTGTTCAAAAGTCAAGGGAGAAACAAGTGAAAACACTCATCTGGGAAGCTAATGCATTGTTAGAAGAGTTTTACCCATGAATATCTGAGAACTGAGAAATCAAGTAAAAATGCACAGTATTCTATAAAATAACTAGGTTTTATTATATGCATGAAGCCATAATTCAAGAGAAAACCACAGGCCAAGCTCAAGTTAACGATATGAATGACTGAAGCTTGCCTTAATAGAGCCCACAAGTGACTGTATTTTTAAAACCACTATTCAGGAAAAATCTATGCTCCACCATATATGCAAGTGGTAATATATACTGTTAACTCTTGTAAAAGCTAGGCTACAACATATACGAAAGGGAAAACAGTCGCCATCTCAAAAATGCATATGTGCAGCTGGGAAAAATATATATTTATAAGAAAAGTCTGACTTCCGAGGCAAGTGGATGTGAAGGAAGGACTAACAGAGGACAGCACAAGAATGGAACATAAAATTTAGGCCAAAGGTCACGTGCTGGGACCAACCAGACCATTCACCGTCGAAAGAGAAATTGAGATTAGAAGGATTATAGAGGCGTTAACAGGAAGAAAACCTCACAATCGCACTATGAGAAATATGTTATGAGACAGTGGAATGCATAAGAGAAAAAAATATGAATGGAGGTACAGTAAAATGAATCAAAGGGATTGCAGCTTGGGCTGAAAGAGTGCTACTAAGAAGCATAAGTAATCCCTACAGTGCACAGCACAAGAAAGAAAATGGAAACATATTATACAGTACTTCCAAATGACTTTCAAAGGGATAAACTGTGTTTTGATGGAAGGTTAGGTCAGGTTAGTCGAGTTCACAACCGGTGGACATGAAAGGACAGTTTTAAACCTACAAGAGGTACAGAATAAACCCCCTATTTGTGGAGGAGCTGATCCAAATTATGCTGGGGTTGAATGGATGGCACAGGACTATCCTGACAATATTGCAGTGACTTGGAGTACAAGAAATCAGGGGATGGTGTAAGGCTAACCTGCCAACTTCCTTGGTATGCAAATATGAGGGAAAACTACCACTGTATAAGCAATGATCTACACACTTGTTAAAACAGACAACGGGAAAATTCAAACTCAGGCATTTGTTTTGTAGAGGCAACCACGAATCTACCACAGTCATTAAGACTGTTCTAACATCAAACAGGTGGAATCACCACTTGAAGAGGTTGCTACAGTGAATTCTAGAATTGTATAATACTTGCTTCTATCCACCAAGGACCTTCCTTCTTTTCATCGATGATACCAAGTTTCCATCAACAGCATACCCAAAAAATGGGAGTGCTATCGGAATCATAACAATTGAAATGAAAAAGTAATAAGACATATGAGAGTGCAACCACAGAAATGACTTCAAAAATTTATGTCAATTACGAAGCCTCAGACACAATTGTAATCCCTATGAAAGGAACAATTTTCATGCTAACATTCTTGGGCCAAAAAATTACGGCTCAAACATGTGGGAATAAGCAGCCACACAAGACAAAATGAAGTAGGAATAATAGTACAAATGCGGGGAGATTAAAATCTAACCATTAGCATTTGTGTCAACTACCTCCTTATCCATTAGTGCAGTTTTTTATAACTACAGCTGACAGCACAAGAAAGAACAAAGGAATGTATTACTCAGTACTTCCCAAATGACTTTGAAGAGGACAGAACAGTGCGTTTCAATAACGCAGGACATTGTGTGTGTGTGTGTGCACGCTGCGCTTGGTAGCAAAAAGAAGTATGGTAATTGCCTAAAAACAAACATACTGCTGGGGGGGCATAAAGGGGAAGTTTTAAACCCCTGTGAGGCCAGGGAGAAACCTAACTTTATTGGAGCTAATTCAAACTATGTTCGGGTTGAATGGATGGGAAAGAAGTACCCTAACTTAAGTGAATTGACACGGAATAAGTGGTGCAGATATAAAATAATGCAGGTCAATAATTAACTCAAGATCAAACAATTGTCCTCTCTCAGGAAAGCCGTCGCTTGAGGGAGGATAATACAATAAGTTCCAGAACTGGAGACCCTCCTATTTCTAGCCTAACGACCAACAGCATATAACCATAATGGAAGCATTAATTACTCTCTCAGAAACTGCTCGAAATGCAAGAGCAATAAGACACATCAGAAGGCAACCGCAAAAATTACAGGACAAAGAAGAGAAGGCATATGAGGACTTCGGAGTAGATAAGCTCAATTATGAGTTGACGATATTCAATTCAGCGTTATGGACCCGACAAAAATTGACCTAATATGGAACTTCTCACTTTCACTTGCAGATAAGGTAGAAAGCAGGTTGGAAGAATCAGGAACATAGTGAAGGCAGACAAGTATAACTTGGAATCAATAGCATCACAAAGAGGCTACTGAAGTGCAGCCAACTGCTACAGGAATTCACGTTACTTATCGTACTTCGTCTCTTAGATAATAAATGTAAGCCATAAGAGACCCTGTGTTCTTAAGCACAAATTATCCAGCATATCAGAGCATAAGTGCAACATGGTTGCAGCGAAGGAGGTTCTACACATTCTCCAGAATATTCAAAGCAAATACAAATTATTATAGGCCTTTGTATAGTGAAGTATCAGCCTAAACAAAAAGTGAATCGACAACATGGCGTCGACAGGGGACTGTGCAGTAGCTCCCGGAAAGTTCATCCTGACAACAGGTGGTGATACGGAGCGTGAATGGAAGTCATTCAAGCAATGATTTGAAATTTAACTACTGGCTTCGGAGAAAGGATGTCAGTCCAAAGAGACAAAAGTAACTGTGTTATTGAATGTTGGCAGCCATGAATTACTGCAAATTGACAATTCATCTGAGTTTCCAACAGCACCCTAGCCCAGCTAAAGTCTTACAAAATGTTCTTCAGAAGTTCAGTGACTACACCCCACCAAAAATAATTTTCTGCAGATACAAGTTCAGAAAGTGTGTGCAAAAGTCAGATGAGTCAATTGAAAATAATGTAACTAGGCTTAAAATTTGGGTCAAGGACAGCAACTATGGAAACAAAAGCAACGCCCAGTTGCGAAACCAAATAATATTTGGATGTGCTGATGACAAATTACGCTGGAAATTATTTGAAGTTGAAGACCTAACCTTGCAGAAAACTCTTGATGTTTGCATTGCATACCAGGCTAGTAAACGGCAGATGGACGTCTACAAAGGAGGAAATTCCAATTCTGTTGAGCCTAGGCCTGGTGAAGATGTTGCTAAATTGAAGCAGAAGTCAAGAAAAGAGAAGTAAGATAGGCCTACACCTAAATACAAGTCTGATCTGTACCATACACCTAACTTTAAGCAAGAAGTAGCAGAAAATTCTAACAAGTTCTCATTAACTGTGAAAACTGGTGTTCATGTAAATATTACTGTGAAAAACATGAATGGAAAAGAAATAAATATCCAGCAAATGGAAAAACATGCACCAGATGTTGTAAGATCAATCACTTTGCTGCAAGATGCAATAGTAAGGACAGTCATTGCTGATTGCAGTGAATCTAGTCGTTCAGAAACAGAATATTTACTAAAATTGTCCACAAAAAGTGATAAATTGATTAAGTCAGTCTTTGAAATAAACGGTCCAGTAATTAAATTCCTAATAGATTGTGGAGGTAGTTTAAATGTATTCCTCAGCATTTGATACCTGATGTTCCATTGATGCCATGTGATAATACTTTAGAAGTAAGGATGTTGTCGACTGTGAAATTGTTAGGCTAGTGTAGGTTAGTGATGAGGAACTGTAAGAACAGGAAGAAAAATTCTGTTGAATTCCTTTTCCTGGAAGGAAAAACCACACCATTATTAAACAAGCCTACTTCAGAGTAGATGGGACTCATAACAGCGAATTATGAAAAGATATCTATCACTAATGACATATTTAGTAAATATGATGTTTTTAATGATTAAATAGGGACTTTTAATAATACAGTTCACTTGACTGTAGATCCAGCAGAACCACCAAGTTGTAATCCCCAGTTGTAGGGTACCCATTAACCTTAAGAGAAGAGAAAAAAGTCAAGAGAGTACACCATAAAAAGATTGAAAAGGTGGATGAACCAACAGAGTAAGTTGCTTAGTGGTTGCTGAGAAAAAGTCAGGCGTGTTTACAGTTTGTACAGACCTGCAAGCTCTAAACAAGGTACTTAAAATGGAACATCATCCTATTCATATAATTGATGATACTTTGCCAGAATTGTCTAAGGCTAAGGTATTTTCATTGATTTAGGTAGTGGCATTGTGTACTTTGTGAAGAATCTAGTTTGTTAACTACATTTCAAACTCCGTTTGGTAAGTATAAATGACTTAGATTACCATTTGGATTAAATGTAAGCAGTGAGATTTTTCAGAAGCAACTACAGTTGAATCTTGAGGATCTTGATGGAGTTGTATGAACAGCCGATGACGTTTTACTGTATGGCGTTGGCGACACATGTGAGGAAGCAGTGAAAGATCATGATGTTAAGCTAGGTAAATTCTTGGATAGGTGCCAGGTTAAAGGAATAAAATTGAAAGAGTCTAAAGGAGTGCTTAGGAAAACTGAAGTATTGTTTGTAGGTCATGAAATCACAAGTAAAGGTCTTATCAGGCATAGTCAATTATTTGAGTAGATTTCTACCAAATTTATCTAATTTAGAGCCTACAAGACAGCCAACAAAAAAGATGTTGGATGGGAGTGGACTATTAAGGAAGAGAAAGCATTTAGGAGTGGACTATTAAGGAAGAGAAAGCATTTAATAAGTTAAAAAAACTAATTACAAGTACTCCTGTATTACAGTACTATGATCCAAAGTTAGATCTTGTTATCCAATGTGACGGTTCCCAGAGTGGTCTAGGTTCAGTGTTATTACAAAGTGGTAAACCTATTGCCTATGCAAGTCCTGCTATGACAGAAACTGAAAAACGTTATGCTCAAATTGAAAAGGAAACTTTAGCAACTGTCTTTAGTCTTAACAAGTTTCATCAATACGTGTATGGTCGTAGAGTAGTAACTGAAAGTGATCATAAACCTAACCTATTAAAACCTCTGTATAAAGCACCTATGAGACTCCAAGGAATGTTGCTTAATATTTTGCAATATGATGTTGAAATTGTACATGAGAAGGGTATGGATATGTTTCTTGCTGACACGCTATCAAGATCATTTTTACCACTAATTAGTCATGAACAGATTGAGTTTGAACATGTAAATATGAAAGATTATTTGCCTTTCAGAGAGGAACGTCTTGAAGAAATAAAGGCTGAGACTGAATGAGTACAGTATTCAGTCCAAGATGGTGTTATTTTCAAAGGTGAGAGGATTGTCATTCCATTAAGTCTCAGAGCTGATATTAAGAATGTCATTCATTCATCACACATAGGCATAGAAGGGTGTTTACGTAGGGCAAGAGAATGTACCTAACAGCCAGGGACGAATTCTGAGATTAAGCAATTCATTTTAGCCTGTGAAATGTGTATGAAGTAGCCTAGTTCTTAACAAAAGGAAAGTTTAATGTGTCATGAAACGGCAGATAGAACACGGCAAAAGGGTGGCACAGACTTGATGAGCATCAAGAAGCATAATTCTCTCATAACTGTAGATGACGTTAATAACTTTTGGGAAATTGATTATCTTGATAATACTTTGTGGAAGACAGTCATTCGAAAACTTAAAAATTAAAAACCCATTCTGCTACAAATGGAATACCTTCAGTACTGATAAGTGATAATGGACCTCAATTTGTCAATGATGAATTCAGACATTTTTCGTCAGTTTATGACTGAGCATAGAACGAGTAGCCCTACTTATCCACATTCTAATGGTATGGTCGAGTCAACTGTTAAAACCTCAAAGCGCTTAATAACAAAAGCTACTGAGAATGGAAAAGATCCTTATCTTGCAATTTTAGGCTATAGAAACACCTCAACTGTTGATAAAGGGGCGAGGCCACTGCAGTATTGTTTAGGAAGGTGAACTTGTACAAAATTACCCATGTTATCAAAATTACTTGCGTCAAAATGTAAATCTAGATCTAGCCAGAAAAAAGAAAAAGTTTAACGATGTAAAAACGTGGTATTATGACAGAAATGCTAAAGATTTAGATGTTATGCATCAGGGTGACTCACAATGTACATGTCAAACCACACGCCGTGGGTGAAAATGAGTAGGAAAAGTTAAATAGTAGGTCATACTTAATTGAAAGCGATGGCAAATTGTTAAGAGGAAACAGAGTACATTTAATGGAAACGCCCAATGACGTACGAGAAATGCCAAAAGGTGTTAACACTCCTGCTATAAGTAAACCAATAACTTTTGAGAGAGATGGCTGTGTATGTAAAAATCTACAATGCTGAGAGTAAAGTAACCATTGATAAACCTGTTAGATCAACAAGAAATAAATTACCATCAAAGTTTGCTGACAAAATATATTCAATGACTTGAGATGAAGTAAGAGCAAAGTGAGAAGTGTACTTGATGCCAAAGTTTGACGGATCTGCTTTTATTACTTCTTGTGCTTCATCACTTAAATAAATGTAAGCCACAAGAGCCCCTGTGTTCTTAACCATAAATTATCCCGCATGTCAGAACAGAAACCCAACAGCCTAACCTCTTCCTAATGAAACGGGCTTAATTACTGTTCAAACAAACTCAAAGTCACCCATGCAATATCAGGATAGAGACTGGGAAGGAGGCTGGTCATGCTTCCTAAAGAGTTCTAAGTTACCCAATGTCGGATTGTAAGTCATTAAATACATAAAACTAATGTTGATATCTTGCCCTCTGGCTACTGTGGGATATACTCGTACACTGAGGTAGAAGTGAACACATGCCTTTAGAAAATGACACAGGAGAGGCTGAGACCAGGAACAAGATGGAAATTTGGCAGACCAACAATACCTCTGTAGATAGTAGCACCCAGCGTATATGTGCTTAATACTAGAAATGCACCTCGCCACAGCTAACAAGCAGCGCAAACATCGAAGCCACACCAACACTTGACTACCTAATGATGATGATGTAAAAACTTCACCAAACATTACAGTGTAAAAAGAAATTGCAGGAACATCCAACCAAAGAGAATGCCTTTCTTCAGGAGAAGCAAAATTCTGGAAATAACCACCATTGGGAAACATCTCTCTCTCTCACAAACTATTAGCCTCAACAATCTAAGACACTAGAAAGGGACATCACTGTTTAGTGTAAACAGGTTAGAAATATCAGCTAACAAAGTTTTTAAGTATTAAGAAGGACAGTAATTCCCTACATTTGCAATTCTCAACCCAAGTACAGGAACTCCTGAGTTAACTGCATTTTCCATAATACTATTGTTCACAAGACTTTTGTTTTTTACCAATGAGTTTATGAATGTAACCACAATGAACAAAACTTGTGAATATAAGAACACTTCGTACTGATGTCTGTACATAGCAAAGATCCCACTTCTAGATGGGAGCACAAACACTACCAATGTTCAAGCCTGGCAAAGTACCTAGGCACTGTATATATGCTGACAGGTTACTGATATGAGGTGGGTGGAGAGGAATGCTGTACTGTACTTTACGGGGGTGTGAATTCTAAGAACTGTGAAAGCCATTGCTCTCTTTGGTTTTCCCTAAACTCTCCTAGGGGTCAAGTTTGTGGTGTGCTTTTGTTTGTGCTGATGACTTTATGCCAATGAAATTGAAAAACTTTTGTTGAATATGGTAAGAATGAATCTCATTACGTTATATAAAACCATTCCTTAACTTGGAAAGTTGATATAATCCTCAATTTTCTGACACCCCTGGTACTGAATACCATGTTTGAGCTGATTCACTGCAGTGTGGGATATGTATGCAATATTATGTAGTTTTTGATTAATTAGCCATAAAACATTCAAGCATTTCCTCAAAGAACTTGGGTTACGTGGGCCATATTGTTTCATGCTTGCAGGCAACTTGGGTTACGTGGGCCATATTGTTTCATGCTTGCAGGCAACACTGAGGAGATCTCAGCTAGAAGAGCTATGGACGTTTGTCGTGTACAGGAAGTAAAATAAGACAGAGGTATAAATACAGTTGATAGTGGCACGAAGAAGTATAAACAAGATTTAAAATGCAATAAGCACACAAGTCAGAGAAGCAATGGCTGTAGACGAGACAGAAGTAGGCCAATGTATACAAGAACGAAATCCGTATCTCAAAGTTTGTGTCAGATTTAACCTTTGTTGGATTAGACAAACTCTCTCCATTCTCCTATGTCCTGTCTTACTGCCTCAACTATCTTTTCAGGAATTCCTGGGCTATCCTACAGGTCTTTGCCCCCTGATATTTCCAAATCTACTGCTTTTCTAAAAGTCATTTCGGGAATGAAGGCAACACATCTGATCTCAGTGTAATCACTATCTGAAACAATTGGCTAAAAGCATTAGCGGCCAAGTCATTGACAGACAGATCAGAAAATAATTAAGCCTGATAAGGAAAGATAAGAGGAAAGGTGATACTCTACAATGTTAGGAGGAATAAGGTTACATTGAAAGTTGCTGGAATAAAACTGAGAAATGTTGTTAAAACTGATACTGCAATTGTTTGCCAACAGAGGTTACCAGGACACAGTGTAAAATGTGGTCCCTGAAGAATATAACAGGCATTTGAAAAAATAATCTACTGTAGACTAACAAGTATACATCATATAGGCAAAAGCTACCAGCAAGACACTTTGAACTAGTGATACTACCCTGTAACACAAAACCTAGGGTGACGACAGTAGATTACGACAGTAGATTACCCATGATTCCTTTGGTGTTTATTAATGTAAATGGGGAATTCTTACAAGCATAAGAAATAGTGCCAACAGTATAATCTGAAGACAAAGTTAGAGAACTGTTCTAAAGAATGAATGTGTTATGGAAATGAAAAGACTGTAAATCAGTGTAAGACCAAACTTACAGTGACTGGAAGCGGCACTGTTCAGGTTTCAAAGAGAATAATTCTTGCCGACTGTTCCCATGACAGTAGAATTACAAGCACAGATATCCCCATGAAACCACGCATTTTAAGTGTGCCATAAATACAGACTATTGCAATCTAGTGCCATGCAAGAACTGGACTAGAGATGTGGTAGCAGAGTTGAAGTTCATGGGAGCTAGGCTACAAGGAATGCAGTCTTTGTGCTGAGAATGCCATAAAGACAACACAACATGTCCAGCTCAATGCATCTGTACTGTACCTTATGTAAAGCCTTTGGACAGACTGAGACTTGGAAAACTATTAAGCAAAGTCATCACATACGGGAAGGAGTTTCAAGTACAGTATCAAGTGGATATGAAACTGGTACTGGGGTACAAAAAATCAGTAGGGACTGAAGTGGATCAGATTCAACTGGTGATGTCAAATATGGGGTGATGTACCAATGTATGCTGATGACTAAAGATCATGAACAAGTTAGCTTTGTGTTCAGTACAGGAAAATAAATAAAATGAAATGAGAAAAATAGGAAACAAAAGAATGATGGAAAAAGACAAGCAATATTCTCAAACTATAAGAAATGAATGACGATAACAGGAGAAGTTGACATGTCAGAGGTCCCAATACTGAATTAAAACCTGACAATTGAAGACATCCTTTACTAACTACCAAAAATAATTATGGCTTTCTTAGATGCAGAGAAAACCAATTAATCTCGAGCTACCAGAACAAAGTAAAAACCTGATACAAGGCGGTTAGGACCAGGAGAGGGGAAAATATTTGCTGATTGTATCTGCAATGTCAATCTTGAATATGTGGGAGTAAACTGCACTGTGTAACCATTCAAGCATCACCAGAGATGGTCTGCAGAGCAACACAATAAGAGGAGATTTTCAACGCCAAAATTACGTAGGCTCAAATCAGACCAAAAGGAAGGTACCGCACTTAGGGTACAACACTTGTGGTACCTTTGTGGCTCATTGGAATGTAAAGCAGATACTTTGAAGGTCATACGAAAACAGAATCGTGAACTGGAGGAAGCAGAATAGCTGTACCACTTTGCAAAGGGGTACCCCATAAGTAAAATTTTTTATTACTACTGATGTTAAATGCTTCTCATTGCAAGGGATGTAGCCAATGAAACAATGGTAAGCCTGAAGTGGTTTGACCACATATTTGCTAAATTTCAACCCAGAGCAAAGTGAAAAGATCAAATTACAAATGAATTGAGTGTCAAGACCATCTGGATTGAGACGAAGGAAATGCATTTGTAGTGTGGTGTAGAGAAAATCAGTAGATGTTTGCCAATATTTGGTTCTGGCTTCACTCAATATGATTATGCACAAGACGAGAGGCTTCAAGATGAAGATATAAACTCAAGAGACTCCGTAACATTCAACAAAGGCAGGAATCTAAGTCAGACCATATATGTTGTTAACAGGAAGGCAGCTTATAATGACGATGACAGAGAAACCTATGCAGGAGAGAAAGCATGAATCAAAATAAGTATGAAAAAACACTGTATTATAAAGAGAAAAAGATAAAGAAGTCAACGAACAAATCAGCACTAAAAGAGGATAATGGACATAGAAGAATAATGGGATCCGATGGCATCTTAGCAATGGAACTGCATGAAGTATCGCAACCGATATCTCCAAAGAATTATTACAGTACCACCGCAGGATCCAACAATAAAAGCAGGTATGGATAGTCATTGTTGGGGTGTCAAAAGGAATGCAATTCTGTCCAATGGAGTGGAATGAACTGCAACCTGACTTCTCCCATGACTGGAGAATTACCAGCACAGATATCCCTGGGAAATCAGGCATTTCAAGAGTGTTGTAAATAGAATTATATCGCAATCTAGTGCCAGGGAAGAATTAAACTAGAAATAAGGGACTACAGTTAAAATTCGTGGAAGACAAGCTACAACGAATGAAGTCTCTGTACTGGAAATGCTACCAAGAGAACACACGACATGTCACAAGCTCAGTACATATGCACTGTACGTTACATAAGGCCTTTGGACAGACTGGGACATGGAGAACTATCAGCGAAGTTAAGTGTATGAGGGAAGGTGGTTAAAATACAGTATCAAGTTCATATAAAACTGGTCCTGGAGTCATAAGGATGCAGAAGGGACTGAAGAGCAGCAGATTAAATTGGTAACGTCAAATATGGGATGCGGTCGGGCAGTGCGCTGTCCCACTGTTGTCGAAACTTTGACAAGAGAGATTGTACTTTTGTTGTGGTATAGTTTTACGTATTCTCTTTCAATTTACGTAAAGTGGAAATGTGCGTTATTAAAAGAGGATATTATGTTTTGTTGTGCTTGCATTTGATAACGAAAAGCATTGTTTTGGCTGTTTAGTGTATTTAATTGTAAGCATACGTGTAATAGTGCTTAACTACCAGTACGGGTTGTTTGTCCGGTGGTTAGTCGAATGTTGGGTGTCGTCAAAGACGACCACGAAGGCAGTCTCTTCACAGCCTTGATACAGTGTGGTTCGAGCTAGTAAGGACTCAAGAAGGGGGAATGCAGCCATACTTGTCGGTGCCTTTATGTCCACTTAAGTATTCCTTTTCATCTTAAAGTAGATTTAGGGAAAAATTCATTTAGGAGATAAGCATATCTAAATGTAAGGAGAATTTCTTGAGGTGTGCTTTGGATGAGGGTTACAGAGATTGTGCTCACGCCCATCTGATCTACCATATTTCAAGCTAGGAACATTGAATGTACCAACAGTAAGTTTATATCGTTTGTGTTTAGATTAATCTACACAACGCATTGTATTAATTTAATTGCAGTTTGAACTAGCATAAGAATTAAGTAACTTGGTTGTCATAGTATAAGACTTTGGCTAAAATTAGGTTAGTATGTTTCAAATCGTTTAGGCTGCACGATAACACTGACGATTTGAAATGCTCTACTTATTCTCAATGAATCAGAATAATTGTGTGTTAATGACAATAGACTACGAACATGTCAGCTCTGTGACCAATACAGGAAAACAAGAAGAAGACCATTTGTGCTACTGGGTAACTGGATGACAACACACTTGCATTGCAATACGATATGAAGTCTGGGATTGGTGAGGCTAAATGACCTTTTCAAGAAACAAGTATACTGAATCAGTCAAGTATGGTGAGTATGTATGTTCATAAGTTTGTGACGGACGACATGAAAAATGTGAAATGAGATTTTTTTGCCAAAAACAGATTAAGGAATGAAACTTCCACAGGAAGAATACAGTAGGTCTGGACAGAAAATGAACCGCAAAAATGATGCACAGGTCAAAACAGACGAAAGAGGACATCTCTACCTACTAACATCTTGGGAGACATGACTAAATAGGCTAAAACAAAAAATAGAGTAAAAGTGTAAGGAAATGAGAGACGACATGGTGGAATTACAACGTGCTGAAAGGGAGAAATATAACCACAAAATGATGCAACAGGAAAAGCAGTTTTCTCATAAACTAATAAAGAATAAACGACGATAACTGGAGATGTTGACGTGAGGAAAAGAGGAAGACGACCAATTGTGCTGCTGGGTGAACTGGATGGCACAAAATGTCCACTGTGATCGAAAGTGAAATATACAATTGGGGAAGCAAAATAACTATTGGAAGAAATAAGAACACCAAAAAGAATGTTTACATGTATTTGTGGTAAGTTTTCTTACACGGAATAAACAGCATGAACGAGGCTTAAGTGGAGGAGATTTTCCAGTCATGAAAAAATTAAAGAGTGACGCTTTTGCATGATGGAGATCGAACTGGAAGAGGAAATACTACCATAACACTGATGCAGACATAAAAAAACAGAGAAGAAGGGAAGTCCACAAATGGCCAACATCTTGGGAGACATGGTACTTGCAAGAGCTGGATTCCACCAACTGGGGGACACTAAAACCAAAAGCATGATGTTTCAGGTGTGTGATGAGAAGGGGAAGGCCAACGATAAAGTCACAATAGTACTGAACATGAAAATGACTCCAAAGACCATTACGAAGGTCCCAGAACCGTATCAAAACAGCCTACAGAGACACTCGGAGTAGGTGGGAAGTCAGTGGAGTGTGAGAGACGAGAGAATGGAGATTAATCAATCCTAAAGCTCTCTCATTGCAAGAACAGCTCATGTTGAAGATTCAAACCCTATGCTCTTTGCACTATCTGAAGATTACAATTTGCAACCGTTTAAACCTTCTGGTACTGATTACACACAGTTTCAGTTATGCCCACCATTCCCAAACCCTACACATTGCAAATTCAACATATATGTACACGTAGGCAACATCTGTTCAAATTGCTTTCCCTGCTTAATACATTTTGTTAATTATCATGCATAAGATGTCCCCTCCTCTCTCTATTGCACAGGAAAACATGACTATGAATAATCAACTGAATGTTGGTCAACCCTATCCAGCAAGTCAGTCCAAATCACCACAGTCTAAACTTTTGACACAATTCCACACATGGCTGAACAACAAGCACCCTTCCTACCCACATACATAACCGCAGCGTGACCGACTTGGCAATGACAACACAAGCAAAAGCAATTGCAGTATCAGAAATGCAGTGGCTATGAAAGTAGCGGAGTGATTGCAGAGTGCCCTGGAAAATCGCGAACATCTTGCGTAAGAGTGCTTCAATGCTTTTCATGAAGGAGAATAATATGATGCTGAAATTGTACATGAGAAGCGTAAGGACATGTTTCCTGCTGACACATGATCAAGATCATTTTTACCACTACACAGTCATAAGACTGAGACTGAACATTGTAAATATGCTAGATTATTTGCCTATCAAGAAAGGAACGTCCTAAAGAAATAAAGGCTGAGACTGAAAAAGATGAAGTCTATAATTCTTGAAGACAATGCTCTTGACAGGGTGACCCAGAGGAAAATAGCAAAGTCCCTATGCTAGTTAAAGTCACACCAAGGATGAGGATTCAGTCCAAGATGGTGTTATTTTCAAAGGTGAGAAGATTGTCATTCCATCAAGTCTCAGAGCTGATATTAAGAATGTCATTCATTCATCACACATAGGCATAGAAGGGTGTTTACATAGGGCAAGAGAAAGTATCTAACGGCCAGGGACGAATTCTGAGATTAAGCAATTCATTTTAGCCTGTGAAATGTGTATGAAGTAGCCTAGTTCTCAACAAAAGGAAAGTTTAATGTGTCATGAAACGGCAGATAGAACACGGCAAAAGGGTGGCACAGACTTGATGAGCATCAAGAAACATAATTCTCTCATAACTGTAGATGACGTTAATAACTTTTGGGAAATTGATTATCTTGATAATACTTTGTGGAAGACAGTCATTCGAAAACTTAAAAATTAAAAACCCATTCTGCTACATATGGAATACCTTCAGTACTGATAAGTGATAATGGACCTCAATTTGTCAGTGATGAATTCAGACATTTTACGTCAGATTATGACTTTGAGCATAGAACGAGTAGCCTTACTTATCCACAATCTAATGGTATGGTTGAGTCAACTGTTAAAACCTCAAAGCGCTTAATAAAAGCTACTGAGAATGGAAAAGATCCTTATCTTGCAATTTTAGGCTGTAGAAGCACCTCAACTGTTGATAAAGGGGCGAGTCCACTGTAGTATTGTTTAGGAAGGTGAACTTGTACAAAATTACCCATGTAATCAAAATTACTTGCGTCAAAATGTAAATCTAGAACTGGACAGAGAAAAGAAAAAGTTCAACAAAGTAAAAACTATGTGGTATTATGAAAAATGCTAAAGATTGAGATGTTTTGCATCAGGGGGCCAATGTACATGTGAAACCACATGTCCTGGGTGAAAGGGAGTAGGAAAAGGTAAATAGTAGGTCATACTTAATTGAAAGTGATGGTAAATTGTTAAGAAAGAGTAAATTTAAGTGAAACTCCCAACAACGTACGAGAAATGCCAAAAGGTGTTAACACTCCTGCTACAAGTAAACCAATAACTTATGAGAGAGATGTCTGTGTAAGTAAAACTCTACCTAATGCTGAGAGTAAATTAACCGTTGATAAACCTGTTAGATCAACAAGAAATGAATTACCATCTAAGTTTGCTGATCCTAAAATGTATTCAATGCCTTGAGATGTAGTGAGAGCAAAGTGTTATCCACAATATTGAATACTCAGTGTTGGTTATCTCAGAAGTGTACTTGATGCCAAAGTTTGATATCCTCGTTTAATGTACCTTTGTGTAACGGCTTCCTTTGAAGAATAAAAGGAGGATGTTATGATGTCAACATATATTTTCATACAGAATGCAACCAACTGCAGGTTGCAGATAGCTCAAGGTGCAGCTGCTAGGCAGATCTGCTTTTACTACTTCTTGTACTTTGTCTCTTAAATAAATGTAAGCCACAAGAGACCCTGTGTTCTTATCCATTTATTTTCCAGCACATCAGAACAGAAACGTAACAGCCTAACCTATTTCTATTGAAAAGAGCTTAATTACTGTTCAAACAAACTTAAAGTCACCCCTGCAATATCATGATATAGATTTGGAAGGAGGCTGGCCATGCTTCCTAAAGAGTAACAAGTTACCAAATGTTGGATTGTAAGTCATCAAATACTTATCACTAATGTCTGGCCACCGTGGGATACACTCGTACGTCGAGGTACAAACGAATACACGCCTTTGGAAAACGAGGAAGGATCAGCCGAGACAAGGAACAAGGAGGAACTTTGGCAGACCAACAATACCTCTGTAAATAGTAGCACCCTGTGAACATTTTCTCAACGCCAGAAATGCACCTCACCGCATCTAACAAAAAGCACAAACATCGAAGCTGCACAAACACTTGATTACCTGATGACGATGTTGTTAAAACTTCACCAAACATTGCAGTGGAAGAAGAAATTGCAGGAACATCCAACCAAAGAGAACCTTTCTTCAGGAGAAGCGGAATTCTGGAAGTAACTACCATTGGGAAACGTCTCTCTCTCATAAACTATTAACCTCAACAATCTACGACACTAAACTGCCAAAAAAATTGACAGTCGTTTAGGAAACACAGAAGAGTAGAGAGATGCACTCAGCCTAAAGACAAGGAAAGGGACATCACTGTTTAGTGTAAACCGATTAGAAATATCAGCTAACGAGGTTTTTAACTATTAAGGAGGACAGTAATTCCCTACATTTGCAATTCTCAACCCAAGTACAGGAACTCCTAAGTTAACTGCACTTTCCATAATACTACTGTTCACAAGATGTGTTTTTTACCAATGAATATATGAATGTAACCACAATGAACAAGACTTGTGAATATAAGGACACTTTGTACCAATGTCTGTGCATAGCCAAGATCCCACTTCTAGACGGGAGCACAAACACTATCAATTTTCAGCCTGGCAAAGTACCTATGCAATGTATATATGCTGACGGGTTTCTGATATGAGGTGGGTGGAGAGGAAAGGAGTGATCTACTACCGTAAAACCCCTCGACTGCCGTACTGTACTTTACGAGGGAGTAATTTCTATGAAAGCCATTGCTTTCTTTATTTTTCCCTACACTCTCCTAGGGGTCATCTTTGTGGTGTGCTTTGTTCGTGCCGATGACTTTATGCCAATGAAATTGAAAAACTTTTGTTGAATATGGTAAGAATGAATCTTATTACGTTTTACATAAAATCATTCCTTAATATGGCAAGTTGATATAATCCTCAATTTTCTGACACCCCTGGTTTTGAATGACCGTGTTTGAGCTGATTCGCTGCAGTTTGTGATATGTATGCAATATTATGTGGTTTTTGATTAATTAGCCATAAAATATTCATGCATTTCCTCAAAGAACTTGGGTTGAGTGGGCCATATTGTTTCATGCTTGCAAGCAACACTAAGGAGATCCTGGCTAGAAGAGGTACGGATATTTGTCGTGTACAGGAGGTTAAATAAGACTGAAGTATAAATACCGTTGATAGTGGCGGGAAGAAATATTAAGACAATTTAAAATGCGATAAGCATACAAGTCAGAGAAGCAATGGCTGGAGACGAGACTGAAGTACAGCAACGTATACAAGAATGAAACCTGTATCTCAAAGTTTGTGTCAGATTTAACCTTTATTGGATTAGACAAACTCACTCTCCACTCTATGTCCTGTGATCTGACTGCCTCAACTATCAAGAACTATCTTCTTGGGAATTCCTGAGCTATCCTACAGGTCTTCACCCCCTGATATTTCCAAATCTACTGCCTTTCTAAAAGTCATTTTTGGAATGAGGGTGCCACGCGCGTGATCCCAGTATAATCACTGTCTGAAGAAAGCAACTGGCTAAGAGCATTAGCGGCCAAGTCACTGACAAACAGATTGGAAAATAATTAAGACTGATAAGGAAAGATCAGAGGAAAAGAGCATTTTATGATACACAAGGGAAAAGGTGATACTCTACAATGTATAAAGTTAAGAGGAATACGATTGCATCAGAAGTCGCTGGAATAATACTGAGAAATGTTGTTAAAACTGATACCGCAATTGTTCGTTTGCCGACAGAGGTCACCAGAACACAGTATAGAATGCGGCCCCTGAAGAATGTAACATGAAACTTATTTGTGGATTCCAAGAAGGCATTTGACCAACAATTATAAATCACGTAGGCAAAAGCTACCAGGAAGACACTCTAAACTAATGATGCTACCCCATAACACACAACCTAGATTACCCACGAATCCTTTGGTGTTTATTAAAGTAAATGGGGAACTCTTACAAGAGGAAGAAATAGTGCTCACAGTATAATCTGAGGACACAGTTATAGAAATGTTTTAAGGAATGAAAGAGTGTTATGGAAATGAAAGGACTGTAAATCAGTGCAAGACAAAACTTAGTGACTGGAAGAGGCAAGAAAAAGACACCATATGACATAAATTCAAAGCCCTGTCTTTTCCACTCCCATTGAACTTCCAAAATATTGTCTTAATATTTTGTACTAATCGGCATAAATGATAAACAAGACCAAGCCTAAATACACTGTGCCAGAGAAGCACTTAAAGTACATTGAAGCACACTGGCGTACTAATTAATACCAGTTAGCCTGGTACTCCTTTCTTGCCCTGTTAAGCTTATCTTGTCTAAGAAAATTCCCCCTATATAGCTTAAGTTACAGGAGACCCCTGGAATGGCATGACCACATATATCCTACATTTCAGGACTGAGCAAATTGGGAAGATCATTTTACAAATGAAAACTGAGAGAGTCAAGAACATCTGGTTTTGGAGGAAGGGAGCAGGTTTATAGTACGGCATACAGAAAAATAAGTAGATGTTTGCAAATGCTTGGTTCTGACATCACCAAAGATGATTATGGACATGACGAGAGGCTTCAAGATCAAGTAAAAAACTAGAGACACACTAAAACATTCAACAAAGGCAGTAATCCAAGCGAGAACGTCGTTAAGTGTTAGCAGGAGGGCAGCTTACAACGACGTTGATGGCCCGCAAACAAATCGGTTCTAAAAGAGGATAAAGGAAATTGGAGAATAATTGGATAAAGGCTGATGGTCTCATAGCATGTTGGGGATGAACAAAGATTGGAATTGAGGTCTTTCAAGAATGACTACAGTACCACTGGAAGGTCCAACACCAATAAAAGTAAGGAAGAATAATCACTGTCGAGATATCAAAAGGAATAATTCTTGCCGACTGCTCCCATGACAGCAGAATTACAAACACACATATCCCCGTGAAATCAAGCATTTTAAGCATGCCATAAATATAGGAATGCTGGAATCTAGTTCCAGGGAAGGACTGGACTTGAGATATGGTAGCAGAGTTGAAGTTCATGGGACCTAGGCTATAACGAATGCAGTCTTTGTGCTGAGAATGCCATAACCAGAACACGGCATGTCATGCTCAGTACGTACGTACTGTACATTACGTAAACCCTTTGGACAGACTGGGACTTGGAAAACTATTAAGCAAAGTTAGTGTATATGGGAAGGGGGTTCGAGTACAGTGTCAAGTGGATATGAAACTGGTACCGGGGTACAAAAAATCAGTGGGGACTGAAGTGGATCAGATTCAACTGGTGATGTCAAATATGGGGTGATGTACCAATGTACGCCGACGACTCAAGATCGAGAACAAGTTAGTTTTGTTCAGTACAGGAAAATAAATAAAACGAAATGAGAAAAATATGAAACAAAAGAATGATGGAAAAAGACCAGCAATATTCTCAAACTATAAGAAATGAATGACGATAACAGGAAAAGCTGACACATCAGAGGTCCCAATACTGAATTAAAACCTGACAATTGAAGACAGCCTTTACTAACTACCAAAAACAATTATGGATTTCTTAGATGCAGAGAAAACCAATCAATCTCAAGCTACCAGAACGAACGAAAACCTGATACAAGGAGGTTAGGACCACGAGAGTGGGAAATATTTGCTGATTGTATCTGCAATGTCAATCTTGAATATGTGGGGGTAAACTGCACTGTGTAACCATTCAAGCATCACCAGAGATGGTCTGCAGAGCAACACAATAAGAGGAGATTTTCAATGCCAAAATTATGTAGGCTCAAATCAGACCAAAAGGAAGGTACTACACTTATGGTATAACACTTGTGGTACCTTTGTGGCTCATTGGAATGTAAAGCAGATACTTTGAAGGTCATAAGAAAACAGTATCATGAGCTGGAGTAAGCAGAATAGCCATACCCCTTTTAAAGGTGTACCCCATAAGAAAATTTGTTATTACTACTGATGTTAAATGCTTCTCGTTGCAAAAGGGATGTAGCCACTGAAACAGAATGGAAAGCCTGAAGTGGTTTGACCATACATTTGCTCAATTTCAACCCAGAGCAAAGTGAAAAGATCAAATTACAAATGAATTGAGTGTCAAGCCATCTGGATTGAGACAAAGGAAATGCATTTGTAGTGTGGCGTAGAAAAAATCAGTCGATGTTTGCCAGTATTTGGTTCTGGCATCACCCAAGGTGATTATGCACAAGACGAGAGGCTTCAAGATGAAGATATAAACTCAAGAGACTCCGTAACATTCAACAAAGGCAGGAATCTAAGTCAGAGCATACATATTGTTGAAAGGAAGGCAGCTTATAATGACGATGACAGAAACCTATGCAGGAGAGAATGCACGAATCAAAAGTAGTATGAATAAACACTGTATTATAGAGAGAAAAAGATAATGAAGTCAACGAGAACCACAAACAAATCAGCACTAAAAGAGGATAATAGGCATAGAAGAATAATGGGATCTGGTGGCATCTTAGCAACGGAGCTGCTTGAAGTGTTGCAACCGACATCTTCAAAGAATTGTTACAGTACCACCGCAGGGTCCAACAATAAAAGCAGGTATGGATAGTCATTGTTGAGGTGTCAAAAGGAGTACAATTCTGTCCAATGGAGTGGACTGAACTGCAGTCTGACTTCTCCCATGACTGGAGAATTACCAGCACAGATACCCCTATGAAATCTGGCATTTTAAGAGTGTTGTAAATACAGGTATATAACAATCTAGTGACAGGGAAGAACTGAACTAGAAATAAGGGACTACAGTTAAAATTCACGGAAGACAGGCTACAACGAATGAAGTCTCTGTGCTGGGAATGCTACCAAGAGAACACACGACATGTCACAAGCTCAGTATGTATGTACTGTATGTTACATACAGCCTTTGGACAGACTCGGACGTGGAGAACTATCAGCTGGGACGTGGAGAACTATCAGCAAAGTTAAGTGTATAAGGGAAGATGGTTAAAATACAGTATCAACTTCATATAAAACTGGTCCTGGAGTCAAAAGGATGCAGAAGGGACTGAAGAGCAGCAGATTAAATTGGTGATGTCAAATATGGGATGCGGTTGGGTAGTGCGCTGTCCCACTGTTGTCGAAACTTTGACAAGAGAGATTGTACTTTCGACCATGAAGGCAGTCTCTTCACAGCCTTGATACAGTGTGGTTCGAGCTAGTAAGGACTCAAGAAGGGGGAATGCAGCCATAGTTGTCGGTGCCTTTAAGTCCACTTAAGTATTCCTTTTCATCTTAAAGTACATTTAGATATAAATTCATTTAGGAGATATGCATATCTAAATGTAAGGAGACTTTCTTGAGGGGTGCTTTGGATGAGAGTTACAAGTAGAGATTGTGCTCACGCCCATCTGATCTCCTGTATTTCAAGCTAGGAACATTGAATGCACCAACAGTAAGTTTATATCGTTTGTGTTTAGATTAATCTACACAATGCATTGTATTAATTTAATTGCAATTTGAACTAGCATAAGAATGAAGTAACCTGGGTGTCACGGTATAAGACTTAGGCTACGATTAGGTTAGTACGTTTTGAATCGTTTAGGCTGCACGATAACACTGACGATTTGAAATGCTCTACTTATTCTCAATGAATCAGAATAATTGTGTGTTAATGACAATAGACTACGAACATGTCAGCTCTGTGACCAATACAGGAAAACAAGAAGACGACCATTTGTGCTACTGGGTAACTGGATGACAACACACTTGCATTGCAATACGATATGAAGTCTGGGATTGGTGAAGCTAAATGACCTTTTCAAGAAACAAGTATACTGAATCAGTCAAGTATGGTGAGTATGTATGTTCATAAGTTTGTGACGTACGACATGAAAAATGTGAAATGAGATTTTTTTGCCAAAAACAGATTAAGGAATGAAACTTCCACAGGAAGAATACAGTAGGTCTGGACAGAAAATGAACCGCAAAAATGATGCCCAGGTCAAAACAGACGAAAGAGGACATCTCTACCTACAAACATCTTAGGAGACATGACTAAATAGGCTAAAACAAAAAATAGAGTAAAAGTGTAAGCAAATGAGAGACGACATGGTGGAATTACGACGTGCCGAAAGGGAGAAATATAACCACAAAATGATGCAACAGGAAAAGCAGTTTTCTCATAAACTAATAAAGAATAAACGACGATAACTGGAGATGTTGACGTGAGGAAAAGAGGAAGACGACCAATTGTGCTGCTGGGTGAACTGGATGGCACAAAATGTCCACTGTGATAGAAAATGAAATATACAATTGAGGAAGCAAAATAACTATTGGAAGAAATAAAAACACCAAAAAGAATGTTTACATGTATTTGTGGTAAGTTTTCTTACATGGAATAAACAGCATGAACGAGGCTTAAGTGGAGGAGATTTTCCAGTCACGAAAAAATTAAAGAGTGACGCTTTTGCATGATGGAGATCGAACTGGAAGAGGAAAAACTACCATAACACTGATGCAGACATAAAAAACAGAGAAGAAGGGAAGTCCACAAATGGCCAACATCTTGGGAGACATGGTACTTGCAAGAGCTGGATTCCACCAACTGGGGGACACTAAAACCAAAAGCATGATGTTTCAGGTGTGTGATGAGAAGGGGAAGGCCAACGATAAAGTCACAATAGTACTGAACATGAACATGACTCCAAAGACCATTACGAAGGTCCCAGAACCGTATCAAAACAGCCTACAGAGACACTTGGAGTAGGTGGGAAGTCAGTGGAGTGTGAGAGACGAGAGAATGGAGATTAATCAATCCTAAAGCTCTCTCATTGCAAGAACAGCTCATGTTGAAGATTCAAACCCTATGCTCTTTGCACTATCTGAAGATTACAATTTGCAACCGTTTAAACCTTCTGGTACTGATTACAGACAGTTTCAGTTATGCCCACCATTCCCAAACCCTACACATTGCAAATTCAACATATATGTACACGTAGGCAACATCTGTTCAAATTGCTTTCCCTGCTTAATACATTTTGTTAATTATCATGCATAAGATGTCCCCTCCTCTCTCTATTGCACAGGAAAACATGACTATGAATAATCAACTGAATGTTGGTCAACCCTATCCAGCAAGTCAGTCCAAATCACCACAGTCTAAACTTTTGACACAATTCCACACACGGCTGAACAACATGCACCCTTCCTACCCACATACATAACCGCAGCGTGACCAACTTGGCAATGACAACACAAGCAAAAGCAATTGCAGTATCAGAAATGCAGTGGCTATGAAAGTAGTGGAGTGATTGCAGAGTGCCCTGGAAAATCGCGAACATCTTGCGTAAGAGTGCTTCAATGCTTTTCATGAAGGAGAATAATATGATGCTGAAATTGTACATGAGAAGCGTAAGGACATGTTTCCTGCTGACACATGATCAAGATCATTTTTACCACTACACAGTCATAAGATTGAGACTGAACATTGTAAATATGCTAGATTATTTGCCTATCAAGAAAGGAACGTCCTAAAGAAATAAAGGCTGAGACTGAAAAAGATGAAGTCTATAATTCTTGAAGACAATGCTCTTGACAGGGTGACCCAGAGGAAAATAGCAAAGTCCCTATGCTAGTTAAAGTCACACCAAGGATGAGGATTCAGTCCAAGATGGTGTTATTTTCAAAGGTGAGAAGATTGTCATTCCATCAAGTCTCAGAGCTGATATTAAGAATGTCATTCATTCATCACACATAGCCATTGAAAGGTGTTTATGTATACATAGGGTTAAGAGAATGTATTTAATGGCCAGGGATGAATTCTGAGATCAGGCAATTCATTTTAGCCTGTGAAATGTGTATGAAGTACCCTAGTTCTCAACAAAAGGAAAGTTTAATGTGTCGTGAAACAGCTGACACACAATGCCGAATGTTGGCATAGACTTGATGAGCATCAAGAAACATAATTCTCTAATAAATGTAGATTACTTTAGTAACTTTCGGGATTTTTATTATCTTGATAATACTTTGTCGAAGACAGTCATTCGAAAACTTAAAGCTCATTCTGCTAGATATGGATGGACCTTAATTTGTCTGTGATGAATTCAGACGTTTTTCATCAGATTATGACCCTGAGCATAGAACGAGTAGCCCTACTTATCCGTGACCTAACGGTATGGTCGAGTCAGCTGTTAAAACCTCAAAGCACTTAATGACAAAAGCCATTGAGAGTGGAAAAGACCCTTATCTTGCAATTTTAGACTATAGAAACACCCCAGTTGTTGATAATGGGGTGAGTCCAGTGGAGAATTGTTTAGGAAGGAGAAGTTGTTCAAAATTACTTATGTCAAAATGTAAATCTACATCTGGCCAGAGGAAAGGAAAAGCTTAATGTCACAACTACGTGGTATTATGACAGAAACGCTGAAGATTTAGATGTTTTGCATCAGGGTGCCAATGTACATGTCAAACCACACGTCCTGGGTGAAAGGGAGTAGGAAAAGGGTGAATAGTAGGTCATACTTAATTGAAAGTGATGGCAAATTGTTAAGAAGAAACATATTACATTCAAGAGAAACTTCCAATGACTTACGAGAGATGCCAAAAGGTGTTAACACTCCTGCTATAAGTGAACCAATAACTTTTGAGAGTGATGTCTGTGTAAGTCACAATCTACCTAATGCTGAGAGTAAAGTAACCATTGATAAACCTGTTAGATCAACACGAAATTAATTACCATCTAAGTTTGCTGACCCTAAAATGTATTCAATGCCTTGAGCTGTGGTGAGACCAAAGTGCTATCCACAGTATTGAATCTCAGTGTTGGTTATCTCAGAAGTGTACTTGATGCCAAGGTTTGATGTCCTTGTTTGATGTAGCTTTGTGTAATCGCTTCCTTTGAAGAATAAAAGGAGGATGTTATAATGACATATATTTTCATACAGAATGCAGCCAACTGCAGGTTGCAGATAGCTCAAAGTACAGCCGCTTGGCAGATCTGCTTTTATTATTTCTTGTACTTCATCTCTTAGATAATAAATGTAAGCAACAAGAGACCCTGTGTTCTTAACCATATATTTTCCAGCACATCAGAACAGAAACGTAACAGCCTAACCTATTTCTATTGAAAAGAGCTTAATTACTGTTCAAACAAACTTAAAGTCACCCCTGCAATATCATGATACAGACTGGGAAGGAGGCTGGTCAGGCTTCCTAAAAAGTAACAAGTTATCCAATGTTGGATCATAAGTCATCAAATACTTATCACTAATGTCTGGCCACTGTGGGATATACGTTGAGATACAGATGAACACTTGCCTTTGGAAAACGAGACAGGATTGGCTGAGACAAGGAACAAGAAGGAATCATGACAGACCAACAATACCTCCGTAAATAGTAGCACCCTGCGAACATGTTCTCAACACTAGAAATGCACCTCGCCGCATCTAACAAACAGCGCAAACATCGAAGCCGCACAAACACTTGATTACCTAACGATGATGATGTTAAAACTTCACCAAATATTACAGTGTAGGAAAAAATTGCAGGAACATCCAACCAAAAAGAACCTTTCTTCAGGAGAAGCAAAATTCTGGAAGTAACTACCATTGGGAAACAATCTGTCTCTTTCTATCTCTCTCTCTCACAAACTATCAGCCTCAACAATCTAAGACACTAGACTGCCAAAAAAATTGACAGTGGTTAAGGAAACACAGAAGAGTACAGAGATGCACTCAGCCTAAAGACAAGGAAAGGGACATCATTGTTTAGTGTAAACATTAGAAATATCAGCTAACAAAGTTTTTAACTATTAAGGAGGACAGTAAGTCCATACCTTTGCAATTCTCAACCAAGTACAGGAACTTCTGAGTTAACTGCATTTTCCATAATACTATTGTTCACAAGACTTTTGTTTTCTACCAATGAGTATATGAATGTAACCACAATGAACAAGACTTGTGAATATAAGAACACTTCGTACTGATGTCTGTACATAGCAAAGATCCCACTTCTAGACGGGAGCACAAACACCACCAATGTTCAACCTGGCAAAGTACCTAGGCACTGTATATATGCCGACAGGTTACTGATATGAGGTGGGTGGAGAGGAAAGGATTGACCAAGTACCGTAAACCCCACAAATCACCTAAGCTTGTTCCCTTGACTGCCGTACTGTACTTTACGGGGGTGTAATTTCTAAGAACTCTGAAAGCCATTGCTCTCTTTGGTTTTCCCTTAACTCTCCTATGGGTCATGTTTGTGGTGTGCTTTTGTTTGTGCTGATGACTTTATGCCAATGAAATTGAACAACTTTTGTTGAATACGGTAAGAATGAATCTTATTACGTTATATAAAATCATTCCTTAATCGGGCAAGTTGATATAATCCTCAATTTTCTGACACCCCTGGTATTGAATGATCATGTTTGAGCTGATTCACTGCAGTGTGGGATATGTATGATATATTATGTAGTTTTTGATTAATTAGCCATAAAACATACAAACATTTCCTCAAAGAACTTGGGTTAAGTGGGCCATATTGTTTCATGCTTGCAGGCAACAATAGAGATATCCTGGCTAGAAGAGGTATGAACATTTGTTGTGTACAGAAGGTAAAATAAGATGGAAATATAAATACAGTTGATAGTGGCACGAAGAAATATAAACAATATTTAAAATGCGATAAGCATACAAATCAAAGAAGCAATGGCTGGCGACGAGACAGAAGTAGGGCAATGCATACAAGAATGAAACCTGTATCTCAAAGTTTGTGTCAGATTTAACCTTTATCGGATTAGACATAAACTCTCTCCACTCTCCTGCGTCTTATGATCTTACTGCCTCAACTATCAGAACTATCTTTTCAGGAATTCCTGGGCTATCCTACAGGTCTTTGCCCCCTGATATTTCCAAATCTACTGCTTTTCTAAAAGTCACTTTTTGGAATGAAGGTAACACATCTGATCCCAGTATAATCACTATCTGAAACAAGCAACCGGCTAAAAGCATTAACGGCCAAGTCATTGACGAACAGATCAGAAAATAAGAAAGCCTGACAAAGAAAGAAAAGAGGAAAGACAGGGAAAAGAGCATTTTATAATAAACAAGGGGAAAGGTGACACTCTACAATATGTAAATTTAGGAGGAATACGATTGCATCAGAAGTCGCTGGAATAAAACTGAGAAATGTTGCTAAAACTGATACTGCAATTGTTCGTTTGCCAACAGAGGTTACCAGAACACATACAGTCTAAAATGTGGCCCTGAAGAATGTAACATAAAACTTATTTGTGGATTCTGAGAAGGCATTTGACCAACAATTATACATCACATAGGCAAAAGCTACCAGAAAGACACTTTGAACTAGTGATGCTACCCCATAACACAAATACTAGAGTGACAACAGTGGATTACTCACGATTCCTTTGGTGTTTATTAAAGTAAATGGGGAATTCTACAAGCAGAAGAAATAGCGCTAACAGTATAATCTGAGGACAAAGAGAAATGTTCTAAAGAATGAATGTGTTATGGAAATGAAAGGACTGAAAATCAGTGCAAGACCAAAATTACAGTGACTGGAAGACAAGAAAAAAGTACCGTATGACATAAATCCAAGGCCCTGTCTTTTCCATCCCCAGTGAACTTCCAAAATATCCAGTCTTAATATTTTGTACTAACTGGCATACACAATAAACTAGACCAAGTCTATAAACAGTACACTGCACCAGAGAAGCACTGAAAATACATCAAAGCACACTGGAGTACCAATAATTACCAGTTAGCCTGCTACTCCTTTCTTGCCCTGTTAAGTTTATTTTGTCTAAGAAAATTCCCCCAATATAGCCTAAGTTACAGGAGACCCTGGAATGGTATGACCATATATATCCTGCATTTCAGGACAGAGCAAACTGGGAAGATCATTTTACAAATGAAAACAGAGTGTCAAGAACATCTGGTTTTGGAGGAAGGAAGCAGGGTTATAGTACAGTGTAGAGAAAATAAGTAGATGTTTGCAAATGCTTGGTTCTGGCATCACCAAAGATGATTATGGACATGACAAGAGGTTTCAAGATCAAGTAAAAAACTAGAGGCACACTAAAACATTCAACAAAGGCAGTAATCCAAGCGAGAACGTTGTAAGTGTTAAAAGAAGGGCAGCTTATAACAATGTTGATGGCCCACAAACAAATCAGTTCTAAAAGAGGATAAAGGAAATGGCAGCAGAATAATTCAATAAAGGCTGATGGTCTCATAGCAATGAGAGCTGCAAGTAGTGTTCAAGATGAACAATTTGTAACCGAGCTCTTTAAAGAAGGACTACAGTACCACTGGAGGGTTCAACACCAATAAAAGTAAGGAAAGGTAGTCATTGTTGAGATTTCAAAAGGAATAATTCTTGCCGACTGCTCCCATGACAGCAGAATTACAAACAGATATCCCCATGAAATCAAGCATTTTAAGCATGCCATAAATATAGGAATACTGCAATCTAGTTTCAGGGAAGAACTGGACTCGAGATGTGGTAGCAGAGTTGAAGTTCATGGGAGCTAGGCTACAAGGAATGCAGTCTTTGTGCTGAGAATGCCGTTATGAGAACACGACATGGCAAGCTCAATACGTATGTACTGTACCTAACGTAAAGCCTTTGGACAGACTGAGACTTGGAAAACTATTAAGCAAAGTCAGTGCATATGGGAAGGGGGTTCAAGTACAGTATCAAGTGAATATGAAACTGGTACTGAAAAAAAAAAAGTCAGTAGGGACTGAAGTGGATCAGATTCAACTGGTGATGTCAAATGAGGGGTGATGTCCCAATGTATGCTGACGACTAATGATCGAGAGTTAAGTTTGTGTTCAGTACAGGAAAATAAAATGAAATGAGAAAAATAGGAAACAAAAGAATGATGGAAAAAGACAAGCAATATTCTCAAACTATAAGAAATGAATGAAGATAACAGGAGAAGTTGACATGATAGAGGTACCAATACTGAATTAAAACCTGACAATTTAAGACAGCCTTTACTAGCTACCAAAAATAACTGAATTTTAGATGCAGAGAAAACCAATCAATCTCGAGCTACCAGAACAAATGAAAACCTGATACAAGGAGGTTAGGACCAGGAGAGGGGAAAATATTTGCTGATTGTATCCGCAATGTCAATCTTGAATATGTGGGGGTAACCTGCACTATGTAACCATTCAAGCATCACAAGAGATGGTCTGCAGAGCAACACAATAAGAGGAGATTTTCAACGCCAAAATTACGTAGGCTCAAATCAGACCAAAAGGAAGGTACCGCACTTATGGTACAGCACTTGTGGTACCTTTGTGGCTCACTGGAATGTAAAGCAGATACTTTGAAGATCATAAGAAAACAGAATCATGAACTGGAGGAAGCGGAATAGCTGTACCACTTTGTAAAGGGGTACCCCATAAGTAAAATTTGTTATTACTACTGATGTTAAATGCTTCTTGTTGCAAAAGGGATGTAGCCACTGAAACAGAATGGTAAGCCTGAAATGGTCTGACCATACATTTCACAATTTCAACCCACAGCAAAGTGAAAAGATCAAATTACAAATGGAGAACTGAGTGTCAAGACCATCTGGATTGAGACAAAGGAAATGCATTTGTAGTGTGGTGTAGAGAAAATCAGTAGATGTTTGCCAATATTTGGTTCTGGCTTCACCCAATATGATTATGCACAAGACGAGAGGCTTCAAGATGAAGATATAAACTCAAGAGACTCCATAACATTCAACAAAGGCAGTAATCTAAGTCAGACCATATATATTGTTAACAGGAAGGCAGCTTATAATGACGATGACAGAGAAACCTATGCAGGAGAGAATGCATGAATCAAAATAAGTATGAATAAACACTGTATTATAGAGAGAAAAAGATAAAGAAGTCAATAAAGAACCACAAACAAATCAGCACTAAAAGAGGATAATGGACATAGAAGAATAATGGGATCCGATGGCATCTTAGCAATGGAGCTGCTTGAAGTGTCGCAACCGACATCTCCAAAGAATTATTACAGTACCACCACAGGGTCCAACAATAAAATCAGGTAAGGATAGTCATTGTTGGTGTGTTAAAAGGAATACAATTCTGTCCAATGGAGTGGAATATACTGCAGTCTGACTTCTCCCATGACTGGAGAATTACCAGCACAGATATCCCTGGGAAATCAGGCATTTTAAGAGTGTTGTAAATACAGGTATATAACAATCTAGTGACAGGGAAGAACTGAACTAGAAATATGGGACTACAGTTAAAATTCATGAAAGACAGGCTACAACGAATGAAGTCTCTCTGCTGGGAATGCTACCAAGAGAATACACGGCAAGTCACAAGCTCAGTAAGTATGTACTGTACATTACATAAAGCCTTTGGACGGACTGGGACGTGGAGAACTATCAGCAAATGGGCAGATGGTTAAAATTATAGTATTAAGTTCACATACAATTTGCACTGGAGTTAAAAGGATGCAGGAGGGACTGAAGAGCAGCAGATTAAACTGGTAACATCAGATGTGGGGTGACGATAGGTAGTGTGATGTCCCATTGTATGTTAATGACAATAGACTATGAACATGACAGCTCTGTGATCAATACAGGAAAACATGAGGACGACCATTTGTGCTACTGGGTAGCTGGATGACACCGAACTTGCACTGCAATACAAGAAGAAGTCTGGGATTGGTGAAGCTAAATGACCTTTGCAAGAAATAAGTAATAAGTATACTGAATCAGTCAAGTACTGTATGGTGAAAATGTATGTTCATAAGTTTGTGACATATGACATGAAAAAAGTGACTGAAGAGATTTTTCTGCCAAAAACAGATAAAGGAATGAATCTTTCACAGGAAGAATACAGTAGGACTGGACAGAAAATGAACTGCAAAAATGATGCACAGGTCAAAACAGACGAAAGAGGATCTCCGTAACTACTAATATCTTAGGAGACATGACTAAATAGGCTAAAATAAAAAAAAGTCAAGAGTAATCGTGTAAACAAATGAGTGATGTCACGGTGGAATTACGATGTACCCAAATATAGAAATATATGAAGTTAATGCAACCGGAAAAGCAGTTTTCTCATAAACTAATAAAAAATGACGATAACTGGAGAGGCTGAAATGAGGAAAACAGGAAGACGACCAATTGTGCTGCTGGGTGAATTGGATGGCACAAAATGTCCACTGTGATAGAAAATGAAATATACAATTGGGAAGTAAAATAACCATTGGAAGAAGTAAGAACACTGAAAAGAATGTTTACATCTATTTGTGGTAAGTTTTGCTACATGGAATAGACAGCTGGAAGCACATGAACAAGGTGAAAGTGGAGGAGATTTTCCAGTCACAAAAAAACTAAAGAGTGACACTTGCATGATGGAGATAGAACTGGAAGAGAAAAACTACCATGACACTGATGCAGACACATAAAAAACAGAGAAGGTGGGAAGTCCACAAATGGCCAACATCTTGGGGGACATGGTACTTACAAGAGCTGGGTTCCACCAACTGGGGGACACTAAAACCAAAGAGCATAATGTTTCAGGTGTGTGACGAGAAGGGAAGAGCAACGACAAAGTTACAATAGTATTGAATATGAAAATGACTCCTAAGACCATTATGAAGGTCCAAGAACCATATCAAAATAGCCTACAGAGACACTTGGAGTAGGTGGGAAGTCAGTGGAGTCTGAGAGATGAGAGAATGGAGAGAAATCCATCTTAAAGCTCTCTCATTGCAAGAACAGCTCATGTTGAAGATTCAACTCCTATGCTCTTTGCACTATCTGAAGATTACAATTTGCAACAGTTTAAACCTCCTGGTACTGATTACGTAAATTAGTTTCAGCTATGCCCACCATTCCCAAACCCTACACATTGCAAATTCAACATATATGTACACATAGGCAACATCTGTTCAAACTGCTTTCCCTGCTTGATACAATTTGTTACTTACCACGCATATGATGTCCCTTCCTCTCTTTACTGCACGGAAAAACATGAGTATGAATAATCAACTGAATGTTGGTCAACCCTATCCAGCAAGTCAGTCCAAATTACCATAGTCTAAACTTTTGACACAATTCCACACATGGCTGAACAACAAGCACCCTTCCTACCTACATACATAACTGTAGCATGACTAACTTGGCAATGACGACACAAGCAAAAGCAACTGCAGTATCAGACACGCAGTCACTATGAAAGAAGCAGGGTAATTACAGAGGAGTGCCCTGGAAAATGGCAGAACAACTTCATCCACAAACACCTCCATGAGATGGCATCTCTCAAACATCTTGCATAAGAGTGCTTCAATGCTTTTCATGAAGACGAATCAGGCAGAGAGAGAGATGGAATTTGCAATGTGGCCGAGCGCTTGCAAATATGTCTTCGGAAAACTAGCCACCAACTACACTTCCTCAACCCAACAAAATCTTGTCAAGAACACAGCTTTCAACACACCTCTTTGAAGAACACCAGCAGAGTATGGAGGTGCAAGACTCTAACGAGAAAACACCTACAACTGTGCACACAAAAGCTAATATATAAAGGGCCAAAAGAAATAAAACAATTGGTGGTTTAGGAAATATGGCCTTCAGAAATAGGGTAAACCCTGTGTTCTAAGTCTGTGCTCCACAAACACAGACCAAACTAAGTGGAATAAGAGTTTCTGGGCAAGGTTATCTACCAGTTCTACCTTCAGGGATTATGATAGGAGGAAAAGACTTCAGTGGACAAGTAGGGCCGACAGTGATGGTTCTGAGGATGCAATAGGAAAAGCTGTACAATTCAAGTCAGACTATGGCATAGTTACTGGCTACTATGTTTAAGAAGTAAAAGGAAAAAGTTGACAAGTTGACAGTCAACACACATTTAAGAAATGCAGTAATCCAAGTGAGAGCACAATAAATGCTCACAGAAGGACAGCTCATAATAAGGTTCACGGCCAAAAGAACTGTACAGAGAAACCTATGCAATAGAGAACACATGAATTAAAAAAAATATCAATCATGTATTATAGAGAGAAACAGTAGCAAAGAAGTCAAAAAGAACCACAAAACAAATCAGTACTAAAAGAGGATGATGGAAACAGCAGAAGAATGATAAATTCTGATGGCCTCATAGCAGTGGAGCTGCAATAATTGTTGGGGATGCAGAACCTATGTAACTGACCTCTTGAAAGAATGATTACAGTGCCACTGGAGGGTCGAAAGATAGTCACTACTGAGGTTTCAAAAGTCTGGGCAATGCAGCAGACTGTATAGCAGGCTGAAGTCAAAAGGAAGCAGAAGGGACTGAAGAGCAAAGATTATATTGGTGTCAAATGTGGGATGAGGGTGGGCATGTGATGTTCCACTGTATGCTAATATAAGAAGACCAAGGACATTAAGCTCTGATTTCAATACAAGAAAACAGGAAGAAGACCAATTGAGCTACTGAGGTAAATGGCTGAAACCAAATATCCACTGCAATAGAAATGAAGTATAGGATTGGGGAAGCAAAATAACCACTGAAAGATACGAGAATACTGAAAAGAATGGTTTAAATGTACGATGATAATTTTAGTAATATGGAATTGGAAGCTGAAAGCACATGAGCGTGAGAATGAGTAGCTTTCTCATCCACAAACAGACATTAAGGAAGGATTCTTTCACTGGATAGACACAGGAGGCCTGCAAGAGAAAAACAACAACAAAAAAATGGTGCAGACGACATTAAACAAGAGGCACTAATTCAACAGCTATCAACATCTTCAGAGACATGGCACACTGCAAGAGAAGGATCCTAGCTGCTGGACAAGAGACTAAATACATTAAAATCAAAGCAGTATGAACTAAAAATACAAGCAAATGAAAGACGCACTGGTGGAATTAAGACGTGTCAATGGTAACTGAAGGACAGAGGGCATCCAGTAAGTCCTGTCAAATGGACAGGCAGGGAAAAATAGAGTGATCACACTTTACGTGGAGATGAGAATGGTGTTGAGGCAGGTGGAAAGGGCAAACGAGATCTGGGAGGCACTGAATCAGCACATCAACACTACAAAAGGACAGAAAATATTCATGATACCAAAATGGACAAGGTGTGAAATAAGCCAAGTATTCAAAAGGTAGACTGCAGAGAAATACGAAACAAAATAATGATGGGAAGAGAAGAGCATTATTCTCATTAATATAATGGCAAATGAATGAAGATAACTGGAGGAGTTGACAAGACAGAGGTACCAATATTGAATTAAGACCTGATAATTAACGAGAGCCATTAGAAGGCTACAAAATAATCATGAATGTTAAATATGTTTTTGCTAGATGCAAAGAAAACCCAATCACTGTCGAGCTACCACAATAAATGAAAAGCTTACGCACGAAGGCTAAGACCAGAATAGTGGAAAAAGTTTGACAATATAAACTTAGAAAGGCAAACAAAGTATTCGTGATTAAGAATCATACAGGAATTAGATAATTTGAACATGAAAATACTGGAGAAGTGCTTCAGTATAACTGATAATTGTCAGTTTGGCTTCATGTCAAAGAAATAAACAATACAGAGATGTCTTTAGGACGAAGGAACTTCACAAGTACCAAGCAATTACTAGAGATCATACCACAAATTTGTTGTTTCTAAAAAGACGTTTGATAGTCTGACAAACAACAATTAGATGGGAACCACTAAAACAGAAGCTACTGTACATTAAAATGACCATTTGAGCTGATGTTTGGGTACCATGACACAAGATACAGATTGAGACAAGAACAGGAATGTCAAATTGAAGTACGAACAGCACTGAGTTCTTCGTCGTTTACCTTGATAAAAGAGGAAACTAAAAAGGAGTATAAAAAGCACTAGTCTTTTGGATCTGCTAAAATGAGACGACCAACATCAATTGCAGAATCTGAAGGAGACGTAACGCAAACATTTAACAGATGGATGAGTGGAATGGAGTGAAGGGACAATCAATGCTAACAAAATGAACTTTTATGGTAACTGGGAAAGATGCAATGTCAAAAGAACAGGGGGGAGAGAAAATGTTGGTCACAGAGGATCTTTTAGGATGGTCACAGATGTTTTAGGAGAAGTGTGGGGTGTGGAAATCTGTATTATGTATCAACTGGAATATATTATGTCACAAGATAAGACTCCAGACTCTCAATTATAAAAGGTGGTGTTGGAAATGCGTAAGAAAAAAAATGTAGTTGAATCACGTCACTGGACTTGACTTCCTCTTCAATATAACCTCAAAAATACAGGCACCTTCTGGCACTCATATTTGCAGCAGCTATCAAGCCTGATCAGAAGCACAGTTACGAATACTGCACAACATTGAAAAAACTTGCCAAATGCTTTGGCAAAAACTTATGGATTACCTGACCCCAGTAATTTATAGACAACCTTGATATATATATCCTAATGACTGACACCCCAGAAACTCAACTTCAGACAAAACAAAGATACATAACGAGAATGAAAAGGGAATTTGATCTTACCCTAACACACCTAAAACAACAATATTTCAATAAAAAAAGAAGATTCTAAGTGTTTAATAGGTACAAGATGAGGCCTATATTAGGAAAATAAAGAAAACATGGAAAAAACAATAAAATTTGAACACTTACCACCTCATTGGGGGTGAATTGCAGTCGTTGGCAACCTGCAAAACAAAGTCAAAATGAGTTCAAGGTGCAACAGGTCAACTTAAAGGCTTAAATAGTACATTGTTTCTTTTCAATTTCCACAGTGCTACTTAAAACCTGACTTATTTCAGTAACAGCAACTAAACAGGCAGAAATAGGGACAATCTCCATTCTCCCATCATGAAGAGCAGAATGAAAGCTGGCAAGACTTTATATCACCCTGATATCTGGCTTTCAAAGCTGGTGCTGAATTGGACAAAGCTATGGGATACCCTGAGTAATTTGCAAAATACCTGATGATGGGCAAAGAAGGGGGAATTCAAGATTAGTATACATCAACACAAGATGGCAGAGTGGTGAGGGTATAAAAATAGAGGAACTAATTTAATGAATGAAAACCTGACTAAGCCGAACACTGTTGTACTTTCAGCCAATCAGTGCTTAAGACTGTGAAAAGGAAGAGTTGCAGTGGATGGAAAGCAAGAAAGAAGAAAGTAGTAGGAAAAATATATGAGAAAACGAGAGAAGAACAAATTCAGATCTATGATGGAAGGGGAGACACACTAACGAGAAGAAACTCTGCAAGCAACTGAAACGGTTCTGTGTAGAAGAAATTAACAAAATGCACGAGAACAGAACAAAACAAATATGGAATGAAGAGGAAAGGAAATATGAAAGGGGGTTACAACAGGAGTATGAGGAAGGGGACATATACAACAAATTCTAGAACGAGACCTAAACAATAAGAGTAATGTGGATGTTTAAACTAAACGAGGGAAACGTGAAAAAATGATAAGATAAACTGGAGAAGAAAGAAAAAGGACCAGACGGCTTAAGACCAGAACTGAAAAAGGTTATAAGAAAAAAGGAGAATAGTACAAATATTCTAACAGTTAACAAAGTGAAATAGAAACTAAGAAACCACAGGAATGGAGGCAGTCAAAAACTAATATGTCAAGAGAAAATTCAGATAACTACTGTGAAAGAATAGATGCCAATAGCCATAACAAACGTCTCCTACAAAAGACTGGTGACACTGATTAAGGAAGACACATAGGAACATCTTAGACCACATGATGACTACATGATGAGGCCATGAAAAACCAAGGATGATTTTCAAGAGGAGGGAGAATGGAAGACGATACTTATTTATACAGCAGTGTATTGTAGAAAAGAGCTACAGAAGGATGACCTACAGAAGAAAGCAAAGACTGACAGTAATACTGACATTCCAGGAAGGCTAGAACACATAACATATGGATAAAAGGGGCAGAAGGTAGGACAGATGAATGACCAAAAAGACCTTTTGAAAAAATCGCAAAAAAAGCACAAATGAAAAAGATTAAGGGAAATTCTCACGTGAAAAGCCCATCAGAGAAGATAATGGAAATTTACCAAGATCCTCCAATATGATTCCAACTTACCTGGAGATATATGAAGCTCAAACAAGGCCAATGATTCTAAGCAGCCACCTGGGGTTTAGACTGAATCTGAAATAAAAAGAAGAATCAGTCTTGCAATAAATTTAATATTTCTAAACTATGACAATATCTTTAAAAGAAATATGACTACACTGTATCAAGATTCAAGAGTGTAATGGAGAAAGAAAACCACAATAAAATTAACCAACAAAGAATACGATTTCATATTGATATTTACCATTGTCAGTTGGCTAAAATACTCCCAGGTAGCTCCATTAGCAGTGGCCTTACAGTCTGCAAAGAAGGAAAGGACAAGATAAGAATTTTGGCAGTCCAAAATCACATAAAAAATTGAATTGTCCGAGTAACAAAAAGTTCTCTCACTGTTCTGTGAAATTCTTCCGTAAGGTCAATATAAAAGCCCAATTTTACCAGTAACCTCATGATTATGTTAACTTACCTTTTCATTTAGAAAGTAAGAGACTGTGTAAGAGAGCATAGTCGAGACCCCTTCTCTTCACCTGCAAAATAAAAATAATAATTAGTCTTGCAATAAATTTAATGTTTTTATATATCTAACAAAACATGACATGAGGGGGGTGATAAATCTTGCTTATTTTTCCACTGTTCAAACCAAGTGAAAAAGGTTAACACAACTGAATCCCTGTTTCGACTCTTTCCATCAAATCTCAAGAGTGTTCAACAAGGAATTTTAGAAGAGAATCAAAGAATTACTGTAACTTGTGGACATAAGATTTCGGCTTTTTTTTTTTTATCTTAATAGACTTGGATATGCAATGATGTTCTATTCAAGAAAAAAGAAAAATTCCACTTAATACTTCTCATTTTTTTCAATCCCCTATGCAGCAAGTGATTTAAGGTACTTAAATGTTTCAATAAAAAGGTGAATCTGACATTTGTATTTTGTAACTGTCCTACTCAGAAAAATCTCAACTGTCCTGATAATAACTGATTAAAATAAGCTAACAAAATTTTCATTCTTGAAATGTTACTGAAACTATCTTGTTCCTGAGTTGTTACTTGAACCAATTCCTGATAGATTTGAACTGAGGAAGGAAAGACCTACCTTCCTGCACCAGCAGGTAGATCTCAGGGGCTCTCTCCCTCTCCAGGTGGCTGTCTTTGCTGAATCTGTGAAATAAAAGATACTTGTTAAGACTTTTGTCTTTGTCTAACAGACATTCTTGATGTTCCTTGTAACTTTAAGCTTAAAACTTCTGATCAGGGTTGGACAACTCTTTAAAGTGGATTATGAAAGTGTGGAATCCAGTGTTACTTCAATGGACTGTTTCATTTAGAATTAAGACTCAACATGCACAGAACAGGATACCAAGATTTCTCTGCTCCAAAAAGGGCGAAATGTCAGCAGGCTAGCTTACCAAAGAAGGATCCACAATAACTTATAGAAATGTTTCAGTAATGGAACAACAGTACAACCACACTAAAATTAGAATGTCCAGTACAGGAAGAGGAGGAAATCTGCTTCATAAACACACTAACACATAGCTAAAATAAACACAAAGCAGCAAAGACTCACATTAAATTCGTAAAACTGACAAAGTATTACAGAAAAACTTTAATCAGCAACTGGAATTTAGAGGTAAATTGGCTATTTGAGGAAGGATTTGTCCTAATTGGAAGGAGACTAACACATCCAAAACTCAGGCCACAAGGTGAAGTGTGTGTGTGTGTGTAAATTAACACCCTAAGGAGGGTCTTTATCCAACTGGAAGGAAACTAACACATTCAGTAACTCAATACACAAAGGGAAATATAGAGGCAGTAGCTTCAATTACCATTTCACATAACCACACCGGCTTATTTGCACAATAACCCAACTGCAGAGGAATACAGGACAAGCACAGTGAATCCAATATGTCATGCCAGCAAGGGACAATTCACAATTCACAATTTTTCAACAACCAGGATACAGACTGGGAAGGAGGCTGGTCATGCTTCCTAGAGAGTAGCAAGTTACCCAATGTTGGACCACAAGACATCAAATACTTATCACTAATGTCTGGCCACCGTGGGACACACTCGTACGTTGAGGTAGAAACGAACACGTGCCTTTGGAAAACGAGACGGGGGAGGCTGAGACAAGGAACAAGATGGAACTCTGGCAGACCAACAATGCCTCTGCAAATAGTAGCAACCTGCGAGCACGTGCTCAACACTAGAAATGCACCTCGCCACATCTAACAAGCAGCGCGCACATCGAAGCTGCACAAACGTTTGATTACCTTAAGATGATGATGTTAAAACTTCAACAAACATTACAGTGTAAGAAGAAATTGCAGGAATATCCAATCAGAGAACCTTTCTTCAGGAGAAGCAAAGTTCTGGAAATAACTACCATTGGGAAACAACCTGTCTCTTTCTATCTCTCTCTCTCACAAACTATCAGCCTCAACAATCTAAGACACTAGACTGCCAAAAAAATTGACAGTGGTTAAGGAAACACAGAAGAGTACAGAGATGCACTCAGCCTAAAGACAAGGAAAGGGACATCATTGTTTAGTGTAAACATTAGAAATATCAGCTAACAAAGTTTTTAACTATTAAGGAGGACAGTAAGTCCGTACCTTTGCAATTCTCAACCAAGTACAGGAACTTCTGAGTTAACTGCATTTTCCATAATACTATTGTTCACAAGACTTTTGTTTTTTACCAGTGAGTATATGAATGTAACCACAATGAACAAGACTTGTAAATATATGAACACTTTGTACTGATGTCTGTACATAGCAAAGATCCCACTTCTAGACGGGAGCACAAACACCACCAATGTTCAACCTGGCAAAGTACCTAGGCACTGTATATATGCCGACAGGTTACTGATATGAGGTGGGTGGAGAGGAATGCTGTACTGTACTTTACGGGGGTGTGAATTCTAAGAACTGTGAAAGCCATTGCTTTCTTTGGTTTTCCCTAAACTCTCCTAGGGGTCATGTTTGTGGTGTGCTTTTGTTTGTGCTGATGACTTTATGCCAATGAAATTGAAAAACTTTTGTTGAATATGGTAAGAATGAATCTCATTACGTTATGTAAAACCATTCCTTAACTTGGAAAGTTGATATAATCCTCAATTTTCTGACACCCCTGGTACTGAATACCATGTTTGAGCCGATTCACTGCAGTGTGGGATATGTATGCAATATTATGTAGTTTTTGATTAATTAGCCATAAAACATTCAAGCATTTCCTCAAAGAACTTGGGTTACGTGGGCCATATTGTTTCATGCTTGCAGGCAACACTGAGGAGATCTCAGCTAGAAGAGCTATGGACGTTTGTCGTGTACAGGAAGTAAAATAAGACGGAGGTATAAATACAGTTGATAGTGGCACAAAGAAGTATAAACAAGATTTAAAATGCAATAAGCACACAAGTCAGAGAAGCAATGGCTGTAGACGAGACAGAAGTAGGGCAATGTATACAAGAACGAAATCCGTATCTCAAAGTTTGTGTCAGATTTAACCTTTGTCGGATTAGACAAACTCTCTCCATTCTCCTATGTCCTGTCTTACTGCCTCAACTATCTTTTCAGGAATTCCTGGGCTATCCTACAGGTCTTTGCCCCCTGATATTTCCAAATCTACTGCTTTTCTGAAAGTCATTTCGGGAATGAAGGCAACACATCTGATCTCAGTGTAATCACCATCTGAAACAATTGGCTAAAAGCATTAGCGGCCAAGTCATTGACAGACAGATCAGAAAATAATTAAGCCTGATAAGGAAAGATAAGAGGAAAGGTGATACTCTACAATGTGTAAAGTTAGGAGGAATAAGGTTACATTGAAAGTTGCTGGAATAAAACTGAGAAATGTTGTTAAAACTGATACTGCAATTGTTTGCCAACAGAGGTTACCAGGACACAGTGTAAAATGTGGTCCCTGAAGAATATAACAGGCATTTGAAAAAATAATCTACTGTAGACCAACAAGTATACATCATATAGGCAAAAGCTACCAGCAAGACACTTTGAACTAGTGATACTACCCTGTAACACAAAACCTAGGGTGACGACAGTAGATTACGACAGTAGATTACCCATGATTCCTTTGGTGTTTATTAATGTAAATGGGGAATTCTTACAAGCATAAGAAATAGTGCCAACAGTAAAATCTGAAGACAAAGTTAGAGAACTGTTCTAAAGAATGAATGTGTTATGGAAATGAAAAGACTGTAAATCAGTGTAAGACCAAACTTACAGTGACTGGAAGCGGCACTGTTCAGGTTTCAAAGAGAATAATTCTTGCCGACTGTTCCCATGACAGTAGAATTACAAGCACAGATATCCCCATGAAACCACGCATTTTAAGTGTGCCATAAATACAGACTATTGCAATCTAGTGCCATGCAAGAACTGGACTAGAGATGTGGTAGCAGAGTTGAAGTTCATGGGAGCTAGGCTACAAGGAATGCAGTCTTTGTGCTGAGAATGCCATAAAGACAACACAACATGTCCAGCTCAATGCATCTGTACTGTACCTTATGTAAAGCCTTTGGACAGACTGAGACTTGGAAAACTATTAAGCAAAGTCATCACATACGGGAAGGAGTTTCAAGTACAGTATCAAGTGGATATGAAACTGGTACTGGGGTACAAAAAATCAGTAGGGACTGAAGTGGATCAGATTCAACTGGTGATGTCAAATATGGGGTGATGTACCAATGTATGCTGATGACTAAAGATCATGAACAAGTTAGCTTTGTGTTCAGTACAGGAAAATAAATAAAATGAAATGAGAAAAATAGGAAACAAAAGAATGATGGAAAAAGACCAGCAATATTCTCAAACTATAAGAAATGAATGACGATAACAGGAGAAGTTGACATGTCAGAGGTCCCAATACTGAATTAAAACCTGACAATTGAAGACATCCTTTACTAACTACCAAAAATAATTATGGCTTTCTTAGATGCAGAGAAAACCAATTAATCTCGAGCTACCAGAACAAAGTAAAAACCTGATACAAGAAGGTTAGGACCAGGAGAGGGGAAAATATTTGCTGATTGTATCTGCAATGTCAATCTTGAATATGTGGGAGTAAACTGCACTGTGTAACCATTCAAGCATCACCAGAGATGGTCTGCAGAGCAACACATTAAGAGGAGATTTTCAACGCCAAAATTACGTAGGCTCAAATCAGACCAAAAGGAAGGTACCGCACTTAGGGTACAACACTTGTGGTACCTTTCTGGCTCATTGGAATGTAAAGCAGATACTTTGAAGGTCATACGAAAACAGAATCGTGAACTGGAGGAAGCAGAATAGCTGTACCACTTTGCAAAGGGGTACCCCATAAGTAAAATTTGTTATTACTACTGATGTTAAATGCTTCTCATTGCAAGGGATGTAGCCTATGAAACAATGGTAAGCCTGAAGTGGTTTGACCACATATTTGCTAAATTTCAACCCAGAGCAAAGTGAAAAGATCAAATTACAAATGAATTGAGTGTCAAGACCATCTGGATTGAGACAAAGGAAATGCATTTGTAGTGTGGTGTAGAGAAAATCAGTAGATGTTTGCCAATATTTGGTTCTGGCTTCACCCAATATGATTATGCACAAGACGAGAGGCTTCAACATGAAGATATAAACTCAAGAGACTCTGTAACATTCAACAAAGGCAGGAATCTAAGTCAGAACATATATATTGTTGACAGGAAGGCAGCTTATAATGACGATGACAGAGAAACCTATGCAAGAGAGAATGCATGAATCAAAATAAGTATGAATAAACACTGAATTATATAGAGAAAAAGATAAAGTAGTCAACTAGAACCACAAACAAATCAGCACTAAAAGAGGATAATGGACATAGAAGAATAATGGGATCTGATAGCATCTTAGTAATGGAGCTGCTTGAAGTGTCGCAACCGACATCTCCAAAGAATTATTACAGTACCACCACAGGGTCCAACAATAAAATCAGGTAAGGATAATCATTGTTGGTGTGTTAAAAGGAATACAATTCTGTCCAATGGAGTGGAATATACTGCAGTCTGACTTCTCCCATGACTGGAGAATTACCAGCACAGATATCCCTGGGAAACCAGGCATTTTAAGAGTGTTGTAAATACAGGTATATCACAATCTAGTGACAGGGAAGAACTGAACTAGAAATATGGGACTACACTTAAAATTCATGGAAGACAGGCTACAACGAATGAAGTGTCTCTGCTGGGAATGCTACCAAGAGAACACACGACAAGTCACAAGCTCAGTACGTATGTACTGTACATTACATAAAGCCTTTGGACAGACTGGGACGTGGAGAACTAGCAGCAAAGTTAAGTGTATAAGGGAATGTGGTTAATACAGTACCAAGTTCATATAAAACTGGTCCTGGAGTCAAAAGGATGCAGAAGGAACTGAAGAGCAGCAGATTAAACTGGTAATGTCAAATGTGGGATGTGGTTGGGTAGTGCGCTGTCCCACTGTTGTCGAAACTTTGACAAGAGAGAAGGATATTATGTTTTGTTGTGCTTGCATATAATAACGAAAAGCGTTGTTTTGGCTGTTTAGTGTATTTAATTGTAAGTATACGTGTAATAGTGCTTAACTACCGGTATTGGTTATTTATCCGGTGGTTAGTCGAATGCTGGGTGTCGTCAAAGACGACCACGAAGGCAGTCTCTTCACAGCCTTGATACAGTGTGGTTCGAGCTAGTAAGGACTCAAGAAGGGGGAATGCAGCCATACTTGTCGGTGCCTTTATGTCCACTTAAGTATTCCTTTTCATCTTAAAGTACATTAAGGGAAAATTTCAATTACGAGATATGCATATCTAAATGTAAGGAGAATTTCTTGAGGTGTGCTTTGGATGAGAGTTACAAGTAGAGATTGTGCTCACGCCCATCTGATCTCCTGTATTTCAAGCTAGGAACATTGAATGCACCAACAGTAAGTTTATATTGTTTGTGTTTAGATTAATCTACACAACGCATTGTATTAATTTAATTGCAGTTTGAACTAGCATAAGAATGAAGTAACTTGGTTGTCATAGTATAAGACTTAGGCTAAGATTAGGTTAGTATGTTTCGAATCGTTTAGGCTGCACGATAACACTGACGATTTGAAATGCTCTACTTATTCTCAATGAATCAGAATAATTGTGTGTTAATGACAATAGACTACGAACATGTCAGCTCTGTGACCAATACAGGAAAACAAGACGACGACCATTTGTGCTACTGGGTAACTGGATGACAACACACTTGCATTGCAATACGATATGAAGTCTGGGATTGGTGAAGCTAAATGACCTTTTCAAGAAACAAGTATACTGAATCAGTCAAGTATGGTGAGTATGTATGTTCATAAGTTTGTGACGTACGACATGAAAAATGTGAAATGAGATTTTTTTGCCAAAAACAGATTAAGGAATGAATCTTCCACAGGAAGAATACAGTAGGTCTGGACAGAAAATGAACCGCAAAAATGATGCACAGGTCAAAACAGACGAAAGAGGACATCTCTACCTACTAACATCTTAGGAGACATGACTAAATAGGCTAAAACAAAAAATAGAGTAAAAGTGTACGCAAATGAGAGACGACATGGTGGAATTATGACGTGCCGAAAGGGAGAAATATAACCACAAAATGATGCAACAGGAAAAGCAGTTTTCTCATAAACTAATAAAGAATAAACGACGATAACTGGAGATGTTGACGTGAGGAAAAGAGGAAGACGACCAATTGTGCTGCTGGGTGAACTGGATGGCACAAAATGTCCACTGTGATAGAAAGTGAAATATACAATTGGGGAAGCAAAATAACTATTGGAAGAAATAAGAACACCAAAAAGAATATTTACATGTATTTGTGGTAAGTTTTCTTACATGGAATAAACAGCATGAACGAGGCTTAAGTGGAGGAGATTTTCCAGTCACGAAAAAATTAAAGAGTGACACTTTTGCATGATGGAGATCGAACTGGAAGAGGAAAAACTACCATAACACTGATGCAGACATAAAAAACAGAGAAGAAGGGAAGTCCACAAATGGCCAACATCTTGGGAGACATGGTACTTGCAAGAGCTGGATTCCACCAACTGGGGAACACTAAAACCAAAAGCATGATGTTTCAGGTGTGTGATGAGAAGGGGAAGGCCAACGATAAAGTCACAATAGTACTGAACATGAAAATGACTCCAAAGACCATTATGAAGGTCCCAGAACCGTATCAAAACAGCCTACAGAGACACTTGGAGTAGGTGGGAAGTCAGTGGAGTGTGAGAGACGAGAGAATGGAGATTAATCAATCCTAAAGCTCTCTCATTGCAAGAACAGCTCATGTTGAAGATTCAAACCCTATGCTCTTTGCACTATCTGAAGATTACAATTTGCAACCGTTTAAACCTTCTGGTACTGATTACAGACAGTTTCAGTTATGCCCACCATTCCCAAACCCTACACATTGCAAATTCAACATATATGTACACGTAGGCAACATCTGTTCAAATTGCTTTCCCTGCTTAATACATTTTGTTAATTATCATGCATAAGATGTCCCCTCCTCTCTCTATTGCACAGGAAAACATGACTATGAATAATCAACTGAATGTTGGTCAACCCTATCCAGCAAGTCAGTCCAAATCACCACAGTCTAAACTTTTGACACAATTCCACACATGGCTGAACAACAAGCACCCTTCCTACCCACATACATAACCGCAGCGTGACCGACTTGGCAATGACAACACAAGCAAAAGCAATTGCAGTATCAGAAATGCAGTGGCTATGAAAGTAGTGGAGTGATTGCAGAGTGCCCTGGAAAATCGCGAACATCTTGCGTAAGAGTGCTTCAATGCTTTTCATGAAGGAGAATAATATGATGCTGAAATTGTACATGAGAAGCGTAAGGACATGTTTCCTGCTGACACATGATCAAGATCATTTTTACCACTACACAGTCATAAGATTGAGACTGAACATTGTAAATATGCTAGATTATTTGCCTATCAAGAAAGGAACGTCCTAAAGAAATAAAGGCTGAGACTGAAAAAGATGAAGTCTATAATTCTTGAAGACAATGCTCTTGACAGGGTGACCCAGAGGAAAATAGCAAAGTCCCTATGCTAGTTAAAGTCACACCAAGGATGAGGATTCAGTCCAAGATGGTGTTATTTTCAAAGGTGAGAAGATTGTCATTCCATCAAGTCTCAGAGCTGATATTAAGAATGTCATTCATTCATCACACATAGGCATAGAAAGGTGTTTATGTATACATAGGGTTAAGAGAATGTATTTAATGGCCAGGGATGAATTCTGAGATCAGGCAATTCATTTTAGCCTGTGAAATGTGTATGAAGTACCCTAGTTCTCAACAAAAGGAAAGTTTAATGTGTCGTGAAACAGCTGACAGACAATGCCGAATGTTGGCATAGACTTGATGAGCATCAAGAAACATAATTCTCTAATAAATGTAGATTACTTTAGTAACTTTCGGGATTTTTATTATCTTGATAATACTTTGTCAAAGACAGTAATTCGAAAACTTAAAGCTCATTCTGCTAGATATGGATGGACCTTAATTTGTCTGTGATGAATTCAGACGTTTTTCATCAGATTATGACCCTGAGCATAGAACGAGTAGCCCTACTTATCCGCGACCTAACGGTATGGTCGAGTCAGCTGTTAAAACCTCAAAGCACTTAATGATAAAAGCCATTGAGAGTGGAAAAGACCCTTATCTTGCAATTTTAGACTGTAGAAACACCCCAGTTGTTGATAATGGGGTGAGTCCAGTGGAGTATTGTTAAGGAAGAACTTGTACAAAATTACTCGTTGTCAAAATTACTTGTGTCAAAATGTAAATCTACATCTGGCCAGAGGAAAGGAAAAGCTTAATGTCACAACTACGTGGTATTATGACAGAAACGCTGAAGATTTAGATGTTTTGCATCAGGGTGCCAATGTACATGTCAAACCACACGTCCTGGGTGAAAGGGAGTAGGAAAAGGGTGAATAGTAGGTCATACTTAATTGAAAGTGATGGCAAATTGTTAAGAAGAAACATATTACATTTAAGAGAAACTTCCAATGACTTACGAGAGATGCCAAAAGGTGTTAACACTCATGCTATAAGTGAACCAATAACTTTTGAGAGTGATGTCTGTGTAAGTCAAAATCTACCTAATGCTGAGAGTAAAGTAACCATTGATAAACCTGTTAGATCAACAAGAAATTAATTACCATCTAAGTTTGCTGACCCTAAAATGTAGTGAGACCAAAGTGCTATCCACAGTATTGAATCTCAGTGTTGGTTATCTCAGAAGTGTACTTGATGCCAAGGTTTGATGTCCTGGTTTGATGTAGCTTTGTGTAATCGCTTCCTTTGAAGAATAAAAGGAGGATGTTATAATGACATATATTTTCATACAGAATGCAGCCAACTGCAGGTTGCAGATAGCTCAAAGTACAGCCGCTTGGCAGATCTGCTTTTATTATTTCTTGTACTTCATCTCTTAGATAATAAATGTAAGCAACAAGAGACCCTGTGTTCTTAACCATATATTTTCCAGCACATCAGAACAGAAACGTAACAGCCTAACCTATTTCTATTGAAAAGAGCTTAATTACTGTTCAAACAAACTTAAAGTCACCCCTGCAATATCATGATACAGACTGGGAAGGAGGCTGGCCAGGCTTCTTAAAAAGTAACAAGTTATCCAATGTTGGATCATAAGTCATCAAATACTTATCACTAATGTCTGGCCACTGTGGGATATACGTTGAGATACAGATGAACACTTGCCTTTGGAAAACGAGACAGGATTGGCTGAGACAAGGAACAAGAAGGAATCATGACAGACCAACAAAACCTCCGTAAATAGTAGCACCCTGCGAACATGTTCTCAACACTAGAAATGCACCTCGCCGCATCTAACAAACAGCGCAAACATCGAAGCCGCACAAACACTTGATTACCTAACGATGATGATGTTAAAACTTCACCAAATATTACAGTGTAGGAAAAAATTGCAGGAACATCCAACCAAAAAGAACCTTTCTTCAGGAGAAGCAAAATTCTGGAAATAACTACCATTGGAAAACAATCTGTCTCTTTCTATCTCTCTCTCTCACAAACTATCAGCCTCAACAATCTAAGACACTAGACTGCCAAAAAAATTGACAGTGGTTAAGGAAACACAGAAGAGTACAGAGATGCACTCAGCCTAAAGACAAGAAAAGGGACATCATTGTTTAGTGTAAACATTAGAAATATCAGCCAACAAAGTTTTTAACTATTAAGGAGGACAGTAAGTCCGTACCTTTGCAATTCTCAACCAAGTACAGGAACTTCTGAGTTAACTGCATTTTCCATAATACTATTGTTCACAAGACTTTTGTTTTTTACCAGTGAGTACATGAATGTAACCACAATGAACAAGACTTGTAAATATATGAACACTTTGTACTGATGTCTGTACATAGCAAAGATCCCACTTCTAGACGGGAGCACAAACACCACCAATGTTCAACCTGGCAAAGTACCTAGGCACTGTGTATATGCCGACAGGTTACTGATATGAGGTGGGTGGAGAGGAAAGGACTGACCAAGTACCGTAAACCCCACAAATCACCTAAGCTTGTTCCCTTGACTGCTGTACTGTACTTTACGGGGGTGTAATTTCTAAGAACTCTGAAAGCCATTGCTTTCTTTGGTTTTCCCTAAACTCTCCTAGGGGTCATGTTTGTGGTGTGCTTTTGTTTGTGCTGATAACTTTATGCCAATGAAATTGAACAACTTTTGTTGAATACGGTAAGAATGAATCTTATTACGTTACATAAAATCATTCCTTAATATGGCAAGTTGATATAATCCTCAATTTTCTGACACCCCTGGTATTGCATGACCATGTTTGCGCTGATTCACTGCAGTGTGGGATATGTATGCAATATTATGTAGTTTTTGATTAATTAGCCATAAAACATACAAACATTTCCTCAAAGAACTTGGGTTAAGTGGGCCATATTGTTTCATGCTTGCAGGCAACAATAGAGATATCCTGGCTAGAAGAGGTATGAACATTTGTTGTGTACAGGAGGTAAAATAAGATGGAAATATAAATACAGTTGATAGTGGCACGAAGAAATATAAACAATATTTAAAATGCGATAAGCATACAAATCAAAGAAGCAATGGCTGGCGACGAGACAGAAGTAGGGCAATGCATACAAGAATGAAACCTGTATCTCAAAGTTTGTGTCAGATTTAACCTTTATCGGATTAGACATAAATTCTCTCCACTCTCCTGCGTCTTATGATCTTACTGCCTCAACTATTAGAACTATCTTTTCAGGAATTCCTGGGCTATCCTACAGGTCTTTGCCCCCCTGATATTTCTAAATCTACTGCTTTTCTAAAAGTCACTTTTTGGAATGAAGGTAACACATCTGATCCCAGTATAATCACTATCTGAAACAAGCAACCGGCTAAAAGCATTAACGGCCAAGTCATTGACGAACAGATCAGAAAATAAGAAAGCCTGACAAAGAAAGAAAAGAGGAAAGACAGGGAAAAGAGCATTTTATAATAAACAAGGGAAAAGGTGACACTCTACAATATGTAAATTTAGGAGGAATACGATTACATCAGAAGTCGCTGGAATAAAACTGAGAAATGTTGCTAAAACTGATACTGCAATTGTTCGTTTGCCAACAGAGGTTACCAGAACACAAACAGTCTAAAATGTGGCCCTGAAGAATGTAACATAAAACTTATTTGTGGATTCTGAGAAGGCATTTGACCAACAATTATACATCACATAGGCAAAAGCTACCAGAAAGACACTTTGAACTAGTGATGCTACCCCATAACACAAAACCTAGAGTGACAACAGTGGATTACCCATGAGTCCTTTGGTGTTTATTAAAGTAAATGGGGAATTCTACAAGCGGAAGAAATAGCGCTAACAGTATAATCTGAGGACAAAGTTAGAGAAATGTTCTAAAGAATGAATGTATTATGGAAATGAAAGGACTGAAAATCAGTGTAAGACCAAACTTACAGTGACTGGAAGACAAGAAAAAAGTACCGTATGACATAAATTCAAGGCCCTGTCTTTTCCATCCCCAGTGAACTTCCAAAATATCCAGTCTTTATATTTTGTACTAACTGGCATACACAATAAACTAGACCAAGTCTATAAACAATACACTGCACCAGAGAAGCACTGAAAATACATCAAAGCACACTGGAGTACCAATAATTACCAGTTAGCCTGCTACTCCTTTCTTGCCCTGTTAAGTTTATTTTGTCTAAGAAAATTCCCCCAATATAGCCTAAGTTACAGGAGACCCTGGAATGGTATGACCATATATATCCTGCATTTCAGGACAGAGCAAACTGGGAAGATCATTTTACAAATGAAAACAGTGTGTCAAGAACATCTGGTTTTGGAGGAAGGAAGCAGGGTTATAGTACAGTGTAGAGAAAATAAGTAGATGTTTGCAAATGCTTGGTTCTGGCATCACCAAAGATGATTATGGACATGACAAGAGGCTTCAAGATCAAGTAAAAAACTAGAGGCACACTAAAACATTCAACAAAGGCAGTAATCCAAGCGAGAACGTCGTAAGTGTTAACAGAAGGGCAGCTTATAACAATGTTGATGGCCCACAAACAAATCAGTTCTAAAAGAGGATAAAGGAAATGGCAGCGGAATAATTCAATAAAGGCTGATGGTCTCATAGCAATGAGAGCTGCAAGTAGTGTTCAAGATGAACAATTTGTAACCGATCTCTTTAAAGAATGACTACAGTCTTTGTGCTGAGAATGCCATAGAGAGAAAACACGACATGTCAAGCTCAGTTCGTATGTACTGTACATTATGTAAACCCTTTGGACAGACAGACTTGGACAACTATTATACACAGTCGGCGCTTATGGGAAGGAGTTTCAAGTACAGTATCAAATGGATATGAAACTGGTACTGGAAAAAAAAAAAAAAAAAAAAAAAAACACCGTAGGGACTGAAGTGGAGCACATTAAATTTGGCGATGTCAAATGTGGAGCGATGTACTGATGTATGCTGATGACTAAAGATCGAGACCAAGTTAGCTTTGTGCTCAGTACAGGAAAATAAAATGAAATGAGAAAAATGTGAAACAAAAGAATGATGGAAAAAGACCAGCAATATTCTCAAACTATAAGAAATGAAGGATGATAAAAGGAGAAGTTGACATGTCAGAGGTCCCAATACTGAATTAAAACCTGACAATTGAAGACAGCCTTTACTAACTACCAAAAATAATTATGAATTTGTTAGATGCAGAGAAAACCAATCAATCTCAAGCTACCAGAACGAATGAAAACCTGATACAAGGAGGTTAGGACCAGGCGAGTGGGAAATATTTGCTGACTGTATCTGCAATGTCAATCTTGAATATGTGGGGGTAAACTGCACTGTGTAACCATTCAAGCATCACCAGAGATGGTCTGCAGAGCAACACATTAAGAGGAGATTTTCAACGCCAAAATTATGTAGGCTCAAATCAGACCAAAAGGAAGGTACTGCACTTAGGGTACAACATTTGTGGTACCTTTCTGGCTCATTGGAATGTAAAGCAGATACTTTGAAGGTCATAAGAAAACAGAATCATGAGCTGGAGGAAGCAGAATAGCTGTACCACTTGCAAAGGGGTACCCCATAAGTAAAATATGGAATTACTACTGATGTTAAATGCTTCTCATTGCAAAAGGGATGTAGCCATTGAAACAGAACGGAAAGCCTGAAGTGGTTTGACCATACATTTGCTGAATTTCAACCCAGAGCAAAGTGGAAAGATCAAATTACAAATGGAGAATTGTGTGTGTCAAGACCATCTGGATTGAGACAAAGGAAATGCATTTGTAGTGTGGTGTAGAGAAAATCAGTCGACGTTTGCCAATATTTGGTTCTGGCATCACCCAAGATGATTATGCACAAGACGAGAGGCTTCAAGATGAAGATATAAACTCAAGAGACTCCATAACATTCAACAAAGGCAGGAATCTAAGTCAGACCATATATATTGTTAACAGGAAGGCAGCTTATAATGATGATGACAGAGAAACCTATGCAGGAGATAATGCATGAATCAAAATAAGTATGAATAAACACTGTATTATAGAGAGAAATATTAAGATAAATAAGTCAATAAAGAACCACAAACAAATCAGCACTAAACGACGATAATGGACATTGCAGAAGAATAACTGAATCTGATGGCATCTTAGCAATGTAGCTGCTTGAAGTGTTGCAACCGATATCTTCAAAGAATTATTACAGTACCACTGCATGGTCCAACAATACAAGCAGGTAAGGATAGTCATTGTTGGTGTGTCAAAAGGAATACAATTCTGCCCAGTGGAGTGGAATGAACTGCAGTCTGACTTCTCCATGACTGGAGAATTACCAGCACAGATATCCCTAGGAAATCAGGCATTTTAAGAGTATTGTAAATACAGGCATATCACAATCTAGTGCCAGGGAAGAACTGAACTAGAAATATTTGACTAGAGTTAAAAATCATGGAAGTCAGGCTACAATGAATGAAGTCTCTGTGCTGGAAATGCTACCAAGAGAACACGACATGTCACAAGCTCTGTACTTATGCACTGTACATTACGTAAAGCCTTTGGACAGACTGGGACGTGGAGAACTATTAGCAATTAAGTGTATGAGGGAAGGTGGTTAAAATACAGTATCAAGTTCATATAAAACTGGTCCTGGAGTCAGAAGGGTGCAGAAGGGACTTAAGAGGAACAGATTTAATTGGTTAACGTCAAATGTGGGGTGAGTATAGGCAGTGCGATGTCCCATTGTATGTCAATGACAGCAGACTACGAAAATGTCAGCTCTGTGATCAATACAGGAAAACAGTGTGGTAGGATAAGTTTGGGTTTGTGTGATAAAAGATGATTTGTGTGAATCGACAGTTTCGTTTTTGTTGTTGCGATGTTATGTTTGCTTTGCGTTTTTGTTACGAGTATCTGATGTACGTTTCATGTATTTTCTTTTCTATTTGCAGTTTGCTAGAGTGTGATAGGGTAGAGTAACTGGCTTCCCTTTACCTGAACTGGAAGAGGCTTTACCCTGTGAGGAAAGTGACACTGGCAACTACCAAAGCAGTCGAACAGTTGGCGAGACTGAACCATTTTCAAGTGCCTTAGTGTGAAGGTTTCATGTCAGTTACTCAAGACAGTGACTGTCCTAAAAGGGACCGGGGTCAGAAAGTGCTTAAATGTCTGTAGGCTGATTTTATTGTGAATGAGATCTCAGATTCTTGTTTGGAAGGAAAAAAGGGCTTTGGTGTAGAAAACGACTGCATGAAGAAATTCCAAAGTAATTTCTGCCCTCAGCTTAGATGCCATAGCTAAAATAAACTCCGTAGTGATCACCAAATTGTGTTGACTTTTGTGGTTATCTTGGATTATTCTAAGATGAAGTGCTGAGAAAGATAAGGAACTTCAATGGGATATAAGCCAAATATGGACTATTTGTTGATGATAATTTTGACTATTGATAGTATTCAGTTAGGCTAAGTTAAGTATAGGAAGATTGTTTTGGTAAACTTGAGTGGTAAGTAGGAAATAAGTTAGGTTAAGTATTGAGAGATGATAACTGCTAAACTGTTAATAAATTTGGATGGGTGAAAAAGAGTTTTCTTTAACCTCTGAATCTGTTCCCATCATCCTGCACCAATTGTGTCAAAACAGAAAGCCCCTACAACAGGGAGATGACCATTTGTACTACTGGGTAGCTGGATGACAACACTTGCATTGCAACAGGATATGAAATCTGGGATTGGTGAAGCTGAATAACCTTTTCAAGAAATAAGTATACTGAATCAGTCAAGTATGGTGAAAATTTATGTTCATAAGTTTGTGACATATGACAAGAATGAAAAAAGTGAATGAAAATATTTTTCTGCTAAACACAGATTAAGGAATGAAATTTTCACAGGAAGAATACAGTAGGACTGGGCAGAAAATGAACTGCAAAAATAATGCACAGGTCACAACAGACAAAAGAGGATCTCTGTAACTACTAACAACTTAGGAGACATTACTAAATAGGCTAAAATAAAAAAAAAGTCAAGAGTAAAAGTGTAAGCAAATGGGAGACGTCGTGGTGGAACTACGATGTGCCGAAAGGAAGAAATATAACCAGAAAATGATGCAACAGGAAAAGCAGTTTTCCCATAAACTAATAAAAAATAAATGACAATAACTGGAGAAGTTGACATGAGGTAAACAGGAAGACGACCAACTGTGCTGCTGGGTGAATTGGATGGCACAAAATGTCCACTGTGACAGAAAATAAAATATACAATTGAGGAAGCAAAATAACTATTGGAAGAAATAAGAATACTGAAAAGAATGTTTACATCTATTTGTGGTAAGTTTTGTTACATGGAATAGACAGCTGGAAGCACATGAACGAGGTGAAAGTGGAGGAGATTTTCCAGTCACAAAAAAAATTAGAGTGTGACACTTTCGCATGATTGAGATAGAACTGGAAGAGAAAAACTACCATGACACTGATGCAGACACACAAAAAACAGAGAAGATGGCAGGTCCACAAATGGCCAACATCTTGGGAGACATGGTACTTGCAAGAGCTGGATTCCACCAACTGGGGGACACTAAAACCAAAAGCATAATGTATCAGGTGTGTGATGAGAAGGGGAAGAACCACAACAAAGTCACGATAGTAATGAATATGAAAATTACTCCACAGACTATTATGAAGGTCCAAGAACCATATAAAAATAGCCTACAGACACACTTGGAGTAGGTGGGAAGTCAGTGGAATGTGAGAGACGAGAGAATGGAGATTAATCAATCATAAACCTCTCTCACTGCAAGAACAGCTCATGTTCAAGATTCAAACCCTATGCTCTTTGCACTATCTGAAGATTACAATTTGCAACTGTTTAAACCTGCTGATACTGATTACGTACAGTAGTTTCAGTATTATGCCCACCATTCCCAAACCCTACACATTGCAAATTCAACATATATGTACAAGTAGGCAACATCTGTTCAGCCTGCTTTCCCTGCTTAATACATTTTGTTACTTATCATGCATATGATGTCCCTTCCTCTCTTCATTGCACAGGAAAACATGAGTATGAATAATCAACTGAATGTTGGCTAACCCTATCCAGCAAGTCAGTCCAAATTACCATAGTCTAAACTTTTTACATAATTCCACACATGGCTGAAAAGCAAGCACCCTTCCTACCTACATACATAACTGAAGCATGACTAACTTGGCAATGACGACACACGCAAAAGCAACTGCAGTATCAGAAATGCAGTCGCTATGAAAGTAGCAGAGTAATTACAGAGGAGTGCCCTGGAAAATCACAGAAAAACTTCATACACAAATACCTCCATGAGATAGCATCTCACAAACATCTAGCATAAGAGTGCTTCAATGCTTTTCATGAAGGAGAATCAGGCAGAGAGAGAGAGAGATGGAATTTGCAATGTGGCCGAGCACTTGCAATTGTCCCTTTGGAAAACTAGCCACCAACCAGAGCTACTAAACTTCCTCTATACCAACAAAATATTCTCAAGAACACTGCTTTCAACACCCCTCTTTTAAGAGCAACAGCAAACTATGGAGGTGCGAGATGCTAACAAGAAAACACCTACGACTGTGAACACAATAGCTAGTATATAAAGGGTCAAAAGAAATAAAACAGTGGGTAGTTTAGGAAATATGGGCTTCAGAAATAGGGTAAACCCTGTGTTCTAAGTCTTATTCCACAAACACACACACCAAACTAAGTGGAATAAGGATTTTTGGGCAAGGTTATCTACCAGTCCTACCATCGGGGATTATGATAGGAGGAAAAGACTTCAGTGGACAAGTAGGGCCAACAGTGATGGTTCTGAGGATGTCATGGGAAAAGCTGTACATTTCAAGTCAGGCTCTGGCATAGTTGCTGGCTACAGTGTTTAAGAAGTGTCAACACATGTGTAAGAAATGCAGTAATCAAAGTGAGAGCATAATAAATGCTAACAGGAGGACAGCTTAGAATGAAGTTCATGGCCAAAAGGACAGTACAGAGAAGCCTATGCAGTAGACAATACATGAATAAAAACATGTATGAATCAACCATGTATTATAGAGAGAAGTAGTAACAAAAGTCAACAAGAACAACGAAACACATCAGTACTAAAAGAGGATGATGGAAACAGCAGAAGAATTGGATAAAGGCTGATGGTCTTATAGCAGAGGAGCTGCAATAATTGTTGGGGATGCAGAAAGTATGTAATTGACCCCTTTCAAGAATGATTACAGTACCACTGGGGGGTCCAACAACAATAAAAGGAAGGAAGGATAGTCATTGTTGAGGTTTCAAAAGGAATAATTCTTGCCGACTGCTCCCATGACAGTAGAATTACAAACACATATATCTCCATGAAATCAAGCATTTTAAGTGTGCCCTAAAAACAGGAATATTGTAATCTAGTGCCATGGAAGAATTTGACTAGAGATATGGCAGCAGAGTTCAAGTTCATGGAAGAGAGGCTAAAACAAATGAAGTTTTTGTGCTGAGAATGCTATAACGAGAACACGACATGTCAAGCTCAGTGCATCTGTACTGTACATTACGTACAGCCTCTGGACAGACTGGGACTCAGACAACTATTAAGCAAAGTCAGTACACATGGGAAGGAGGTTCAAGTACAGTATCAAGTAGGTATGGAACTGGTACTAAAAAAAAAAAAAAAGTCAGTAGGGACTGAAGTGGAGCAGATTAAATTTGGTGATGTCAAATGTGGGGTCATGTCCCACTGTATGCTGATGACTAAAGATCAAGAACAAGTTAGCTTTGTGTTCAGTACAGGAAAATAAATAAAATGAAATGAGAAAAATATGAAAGAAAGAATGATGGAAAAAGACAAGCAACATTCTCAAACTATAAGAAATGAATGAAGATAACAAGAGAAGTTGACATGACAAGACGTACCAATACTGAATTAAAACCTGGCAACTGAAGACAGCCTTTACTAACTACCAAAAATAATTATGGATTTCTTAGATGCAGAGAAAACCAATCAATCTTGAGTTATCAGAATGAAGTAAAACCTGATACAAGGTGGTTAGGTACAGGAGAGTGGAAAATATTTGACAGTTAAGGAAATTGTAAATTACTGATGAGTAAAGACTATAGAAAATAAGATAATCCCTGAGCATGAAAACACTGGAGAAGGTGCTTGACCAAAACTGACATCTGACAGTTTGCTTTTGTGTCAAAGAAATAAGCATAAAGTATGATGAGATGACATCTGATTTCCTAAGCAATTACTAAGAGATTACACCACAAATGTGTTTATTAGAAAGGTATATGACAGACTACCAAAAAGCATTTAGGTGGGTATCACAAAGAAGGTCAGTGCTGTATATAAAGTGTCTTGAGGTGCTGATTGTATTTGTAATGTGAATCTTGAATATGTGGGGGTAAACTGCACTGTGTAACAATTCAAGCATCACAACAGATGTTCTACAGAGCAATAAATTAACAGATTTTCAATGCCAAAATTATGTAGGATCAAATCAGCCCAAAAGAAAGGTACTGCACTTAGAGTACAATACTTGTGGTACCTTTGTGGCTCATTGGGATGTAAAGCAGATACTTTGAAGGTCATAAGAAAACAGAATCATGAGCTGGACGAAGCAGAATAGCCGTACCACTTATAAAGGGATATCCCTTAAGTAAAATAAGGAATTACTACTGATGCTTAATGCTTCTCACTGCAAAAGGGATGTAGCCAATGAAACAGAATGGAAAGCCTGAAATGGTATGACCATACATTTGCTAAATTTCAACCCATAGCAAAGTGACAAGATCAAATTACAAATGAAGAACTGAGTGCCAAGATCATCTGGATTGAGACAAAGGAAATACGTTTGTAGTGTGGTGTAGAGAAAATCAGTAGATGTTTGCCAATATTTGGTTCTGGCATCACCCAATATGATTATGCACAAGACGAGAGGCTTCAAGATCAAGATATAAACTCAAGAGATTCCTTAACATTCAACAAAGGCAGGAATCTAAGTCAGAACATATATATTGTCAACAGAAAGGCAGCTTATAATGACGACGACAGAGAAACCTATGCAGGAGAGACTGCATGAATCAACATATAAGTATGAATAAACCCTGTATTATAGAGCGAAATAGTAAGATAAAGAAGTGAATGAGGACCACAAACAAATCAGCACTAAAAGAGGACAATGGACATAGAAGAATAATGGGATCTGATGGCATCTTAGCAATGGAACTGCACGAAGTCTTGCAACCGAGATCTTCAAAGAATTATTACAGTACCACCGCAGGGTTCAACAATAAAAGCAGGTAAGGATAGTCATTGTTGGAGTGTCAAAAGGAATATAATTCTGACCAATTGAGTGGATTGCATTGCAGTCTAACTTCTCCCATGACTGGAGAATTACCAGCACAAATATCCCTAGGAAACCAAGCATTTTAAGTCTTGTAAATATAGGTACATCACAATCTAATGCCAGGGAAGAACTGAACTAGAAATAAGGGACTACAGTTAAAATTCTTGGAAGACAGGCTACAATGAATGAAGTCTCTGTGCTGGAAATGCTACCAAGAGAACACATGACATGTCACAAGCTCAGCATGTATGAACTGTACATTATGTAAAGCCTTTGGAAAGACTGGGACGTGGAGAGCTATTAGTAAAGTTAAGTGTCTATGAGCTGGTGGTTAAAAGTACAGTATCAAGTTCATTTAAAACTGGTACTGGAGTCAGAAGGATGCAGGAGGGATTGAAGAGCAGCAGATTAAATTGGTAATGTCGAGTGTGGGGTGAGTATAGGCAGTGCGATGTCCCATTGTATGTTCATGACAATAGACTACGAACATGTCAGCTCTATGATCAATACAGGAAAACAGGAAGAAGGCCATCTGTGCTATTGGGTAGCTGGATGACAACACTTGCATTGCAACAGGATATGAAATCTGGGATTGGTGAAGCTGAATAACCTTTTCAAGAAATAAGTATACTGAATCAGTCAAGTATGGTGAAAATTTATGTTCATAAGTTTGTGACATATGACAAGAATGAAAAAAGTGAATGAAAAGATTTTTCTGCTAAAAACAGATTAAGGAATGAAATTTTCACAGGAAGAATACAGTAGGACTGGGCAGAAAATGAACTGCAAAAATAATGCACAGTTAACAACAGACGAAAGAGGATCTCTGTAACTACTAACAACTTAGGAGACATTACTAAATAGGCTAAAATAAAAAAAAAGTCAAGAGTAAAAGTGTAAGCAAATGGGAGACGTCGTGGTGGAATTACGATGTGCCGAAAGGAAGAAATATAACCACAAAATGATGCAACAGGAAAAGCAGTTTTCCCATAAAGTAATAAAAAATAAATGACGATAACTGGAAAAGTTGACATGAGGTAAACAGGAAGATGACCAACTGTGCTGCTGGGTGAATTGGATGGCACAAAATGTGCACTGTGATAGAAAATGAAATATACAATTGGGAAGCAAAATAACCACTGGAAGAAATAAGAATACTGAAAAGAATGTTTACATGTATTTGTGGTAAGTTTTGTTACACGGAGTAAACAGCTGGAAGCACATGAACAAGGTGAAAGTGGAGGACATTTTTCAGCCACAGAAAAATTAGAGTGACACTTTTGCATAATGGAGATAGAACTGGAAGAGAAAAACTACCATGACACTGATGCACCCCCACAAAAAACAAAGATGATGGCAGGTCCACAAATGGACACCATCTTGGGAGACATGGTACTTGCAAGAGCTGGATTCCACCAACTGGAGGACACTAAAACCAAAGAGCATAATGTTTCAGGTGTGTGATGAGAAGGGGAAGACCAACAACAAAGTCACAATAGTATTGAATATGAAAATTACTCCAAAGACCATTATGAAGGTCCAAGAACCATATAAAAATAGCCCACACAGGCCCTTGAAGTAGGTGGGAAGTTAGTGGAATGTGAGAGACGACAGAATGGAGATTAATCAGTCAGAAATCTCTCTCATTGCAAGAACAGCTCATGTTGAAGATTCAAACCTTATGCTCTTTGCACTATCTGAAGATTACAATTTGCAACTGTTTAAACCTTCTGGTACTGATTATGTACAGTAGTTTCAGTATTATGCCCACCATTCCCAAACCCTACACATTGCAAATTCAACATATATGTACAAGTAGGCAACATCTGTTCAGCCTGCTTTCCCTGCTTAATACATTTTGTTACTTATCATGCATATGATGTCCCTTCCTCTCTTCATTGCACAGGAAAACATGAGTATGAATAATCAACTGAATGTTGGCTAACCCTATCCAGCAAGTCAGTCCAAATTACCATAGTCTAAACTTTTTACATAATTCCACACATGGCTGAAAAGCAAGCACCCTTCCTACCTACATACATAACTGAAGCATGACTAACTTGGCAATGACGACACACGCAAAAGCAACTGCAGTATCAGAAATGCAGTCGCTATGAAAGTAGCAGAGTAATTACAGAGGAGTGACCTGGAAAATCACAGAAAAACTTCATACACAAATACCTCCATGAGATAGCATCTCACAAACATCTTGCATAAGAGTGCTTCAATGCTTTTCATGAAGGAGAATAAGGCAGAGAGAGAGAGAGAGATGGAATTTGCAATGTGGCCGAGCACTTGCAATTGTCCCTTTGGAAAACTAGCCACCAACCAGAGCTACTAAACTTCCTCTATACCAACAAAATATTCTCAAGAACACTGCTTTCAACACCCCTCTTTTAAGAGCAACAGCAAACTATGGAGGTGTGAGATGCTAACAAGAAAACACCTACGACTGTGAACACAAAAGCTAGTATATAAAGGGTCAAAAGAAATAAAACAGTGGGTAGTTTAGGAAATATGGGCTTCAGAAATAGGGTAAACCCTGTGTTCTAAGTCTTATTCCACAAACACACACACCAAACTAAGTGGAATAAGGATTTTTGGGCAAGGTTATCTACCAGTCCTACCATCAGGGATTATGATAGGAGGAAAAGACTTCAGTGGACAAGTAGGGCCAACAGTGATGGTTCTGAGGATGTCATGGGAAAAGCTGTACATTTCAAGTCAGGCTCTGGCATAGTTGCTGGCTACAGTGTTTAAGAAGTGTCAACACACGTGTAAGAAATGCAGTAATCAAAGTGAGAGCATAATAAATGCTAACAGGAGGACAGCTTAGAATGAAGTTCATGGCCAAAAGGACAGTACAGAGAAACCTATGCAACAGACAATACATGAATAAAAACATGTATGAATCAACCATGTATTATAGAGAGAAGTAGTAACAAAAGTCAACAAGAACAACGAAACACATCAGTACTAAAAGAGGATGATGGAAACAGCAGAAGAATTGGATAAAGGCTGATGGTCTTATAGCAGAGGAGCTGCAATAATTGTTGGGGATGCAGAAAGTATGTAATTGACCCCTTTCAAGAATGATTACAGTACCACTGGGGGGTCCAACAACAATAAAAGGAAGGAAGGATAGTCATTGTTGAGGTTTCAAAAGGAATAATTCTTGCCGACTGCTCCCATGACAGTAGAATTACAAACACATATATCCCCATGAAATCAAGCATTTTAAGTGTGCCCTAAAAACAGGAATATTGTAATCTAGTGCCATGGAAGAATTTGACTAGAGATATGGCAGCAGAGTTCAAGTTCATGGAAGAGAGGCTAAAACAAATGAAGTTTTTGTGCTGAGAATGCTATAACGAGAACACGACATGTCAAGCTCAGTGCATCTGTACTGTACATTACGTACAGCCTCTGGACAGACTGGGACTCAGACAACTATTAAGCAAAGTCAGTACACATGGGAAGGAGGTTCAAGTACAGTATCAAGTAGGTATGGAACTGGTACTAAAAAAAAAAAAAAAAAAAAAAAAAAGTCAATAGGGACTGAAGTGGAGCAGATTAAATTTGGTGATGTCAAATGTGGGGTGATGTCCCACTGTATGCTGATGACTAAAGATCAAGAACAAGTTAGCTTTGTGTTCAGTACAGGAAAATAAATAAAATGAAATGAGAAAAATATGAAAGAAAGAATGATGGAAAAAGACGAGCAACATTCTCAAACTATAAGAAATGAATGAAGATAACAGGAGAAGTTGACATGACAAAGGTACCAATACTGAATTAAAACCTAACAATTGAAGACAGCCTTTCCTAACTACCAAAAATAATTATGGATTTCTTAGATGCAGAGAAAACCAATCAATCTTGAGTTATCAGAATGAAGTAAAACCTGATACAAGGTGGTTAGGACCAGGAGAGTGGAAAATATTTGACGGTTAAGGAAACTGTAAATTACTGACGAGTAAAGACTATAGAAAATAAGATGATCCCTGAGCATGAAAACATTGGAGAAGGTACTTGACCAAAACTGACATCTGACAGTTTGCCTTGGCGTCAAAGAAATAAGCATAGAGTATGATGAGATGACATCTGATTTCCTAAGCAATTACTAAGAGATTACACCACAAATATGTGTTTATTAGAAAGGTATATGACAGACTACCAAAAAGCATTTAGGGAGGTATCACAAGAAAGGTCAGTGCTGTATATAAAGTGTCTTGAGGTGCTGATTGTATTTGCAATGTGAATCTTGAATATGTGGGGGTAAACTGCACTGTGTAACAATTCAAGCATCACAACAGATGTTCTACAGAGCAATACATTAACAGATTTTCAATGCCAAAATTATGTAGGATCAAATCAGCCCAAAAGAAAGGTACTGCACTTAGAGTACAACACTTGTGGTACCTTTGTGGCTCATTGGGATGTAAAGCAGATACTTTGAAGGTCATAAGAAAACAGAATCATGAGCTGGAGGAAGCAGAATAGCCGTACCACTTGTAAAGGGATATCCCATAAGCAAAATATGAAATTACTACTGATGTTAAATGCTTCTCACTGCAAAAGGGATGTAGCCAATGAAACAGAATGGAAAGCCTGAAATGGTATGACCATACATTTGCTAAATTTCAACCCACAACAAAGTGACAAGATCAAATTACAAATGAAGAACCGAGTGCCAAGACCATCTGGAGTGAGACAAAGGAAATGCATTTGTAGTGTGGTGTAGAGAAAATCAGTAGATGTTTGCCAATATTTGGTTCTGGCATCACCCAATATGATTTATGCACAAGACGAGAGGCTTCAAGATGAAGATATAAACTCAAGAGACTCCGTAACATTCAACAAAGGCAGGAATCTAAGTCAGAACATATATATTGTCAACAGGAAGGCAGCTTATAATGACGACGACAGAGAAACCTATGCAGGAGAGACTGCATGAATCAAAATAAGTATGAACAAACCCTGTATTATAGAGCGAAATAGTAAGATAAAGAAGTGAATGAGAACCACAAACAAATCAGCACTAAAAGAGGACAATGGACATAGAAGAATAATGGGATCTGATGGCATCTTAGCAATGGAGCTGCACGAAGCCTTGCAACCGAAATCTTCAAAGAATTATTACAGTACCACCGCAGGGTCCAATAATAAAAGCAGGTAAGGATAGTCATTGTTGAGGTGTCAAAAGGAATATAATTCTGACCAATGGAGTGGAATGCATTGCAGTCTAACTTCTCCCATGACTGAATAATTACCAGCACAAAGATCCCTAAGAAACCAAGCATTTTAAGTCTTGTAAATACAGGTACATCACAATCTAATGCCAGGGAAGAACTGAACTAGAAATATGGGAATACAGTAAAAATTCATGAGGACAGGCTACAATGAATGACGTCTCTTTGCTGAGAATGCTACGAAGAGAACACATGACAAGTCACAAGCTCAGCATGTATGTACTGTACATTATGTAAAGCCTTTGGAAAGACTGGGATGTGGAGAGCTATTAGTAAAGTTAAGTGTCTATGGGCTGTGGTTAAAAGTACAGTATCAAGTTCATTTAAAACTGGTACTGGAGTCAGAAGGATGCAGGAGGGATTGAAGAGCAGCAGATTAAATTGGTAATGTCGAGTGTGGGGTGAGTATAGGCAGTGCGATGTCCCATTGTATGTTCATGACAATAGACTACGAACATGTCAGCTCTGTGATCAATACAGGAAAACAGGAAGAAGGCCATCTGTGCTACTGGGTAGCTGGATGACAACACTTGCATTGCAACAGGATATGAAATCTGGGATTGGTGAAGCTGAATAACCTTTTCAAGAAATAAGTATACTGAATCAGTCAAGTATGGTGAAAATTTATGTTCATAAGTTTGTGACATATGACAAGAATGAAAAAAGTGAATGAAAAGATTTTTCTGCTAAAAACAGATTAAGGAATGAAATTTTCACAGGAAGAATACAGTAGGACTGGGCAGAAAATGAACTGCAAAAATAATGCACAGGTCGCAACAGACAAAAGAGGATCTCTGTAACTACTAACAACTTAGGAGACATTACTAAATAGGCTAAAATAAAAAAAAAGTCAAGAGTAAAAGTGTAAGCAAATGGGAGACGTCGTGGTGGAATTACGATGTGCTGAAAGGAAGAAATATAACCACAAAATGATGCAACAGGAAAAGCAGTTTTCCCATAAACTAATAAAAAATAAATGACGATAACTGGAGAAGTTGACATGAGGTAAACAGGAAGACTACCAACTGTGCTGCTGGGTGAATTGGATGGCACAAAATGTCCACTGTGACAGAAAATAAAATATACAACTGAGGAAGCAAAATAACTTTTGGAAGAAATAAGAATACTGAAAAGAATATTTACATGTATTTGTGGTAAGTTTTGTTACACGGAGTAAACAGCTGGAAGCACATGAACAAGGTGAAAGTGGAGGACATTTTTCAGCCACAGAAAAATTAGAGTGACACTTTTGCATATTGGAGATAGAACTGGAAGAGAAAAACTACCATGACACTGATGCACACCCACAAAAAACAAAGATGATGGCAGGTCCACAAATGGACACCATCTTGGGAGACATGGTACTTGCAAGAGCTGGATTCCACCAACTGGGGGACACTAAAACCAAAGAGCATAATGTTTCAGGTGTGTGATGAGAAGGGGAAGACCAACAACAAAGTCACAATAGTATTGAATATGAAAATTACTCCACAGACCATTATGAAGGTCCAAGAACCATATAAAAATAGCCTACAGACACACTTGGAGTAGGTGGGAAGTCAGTGGAATGTGAGAGACGAGAGAATGGAGATTAATCAATCATAAACCTCTCTCATTGCAAGAACAGCTCATGTTCAAGATTCAAACCCTATGCTCTTTGCACTATCTGAAGATTACAATTTGCAACTGTTTAAACCTTCTGGTACTGATTACGTACAGTAGTTTCAGTATTATGCCCACCATTCCCAAACCCTACACATTGCAAATTCAACATATATGTACAAGTAGGCAACATCTGTTCAGCCTGCTTTCCCTGCTTAATACATTTTGTTACTTATCATGCATATGATGTCCCTTCCTCTCTTCATTGCACAGGAAAACATGAGTATGAATAATCAACTGAATGTTGGCTAACCCTATCCAGCAAGTCAGTCCAAATTACCATAGTCTAAACTTTTTACATAATTCCACACATGGCTGAAAAGCAAGCACCCTTCCTACCTACATACATAACTGAAGCATGACTAACTTGGCAATGACGACACACGCAAAAGCAACTGCAGTATCAGAAATGCAGTCGCTATGAAAGTAGCAGAGTAATTACAGAGGAGTGACCTGGAAAATCACAGAAAAACTTCATACACAAATACCTCCATGAGATAGCACCTCACAAACATCTTGCATAAGAGTGCTTCAATGCTTTTCATGAAGGAGAATCAGGCAGAGAGAGAGAGAGATGGAATTTGCAATGTGGCCGAGCACTTGCAATTGTCCCTTTGGAAAACTAGCCACCAACCAGAGCTACTAAACTTCCTCTATACCAACAAAATATTCTCAAGAACACTGCTTTCAACACCCCTCTTTTAAGAGCAACAGCAAACTATGGAGGTGCGAGATGCTAACAAGAAAACACCTACGACTGTGAACACAAAAGCTAGTATATAAAGGGTCAAAAGAAATAAAACAGTGGGTAGTTTAGGAAATATGGGCTTCAGAAATAGGGTAAACCCTGTGTTCTAAGTCTTATTCCACAAACACAGACACCAAACTAAGTGGAATAAGGATTTTTGGGCAAGGTTATCTACCAGTCCTACCATCAGGGATTATGATAGGAGGAAAAGACTTCAGTGGACAAGTAAGGCCAACAGTGATGGTTCTGAGGATGTCATGGGAAAAGCTGTACATTTCAAGTCAGGCTCTGGCATAGTTGCTGGCTACAGTGTTTAAGAAGTGTCAACACACGTGTAAGAAAAGCAGTAATCAAAGTGAGAGCATAATAAATGCTAACAGGACGACAGCTTAGAATGAAGTTCCTGGCCAAAAGGACAGTACAGAGAAGCCTATGCAGTAGACAATACATGAATAAAAACATGTATGACTCAACCATGTATTATAGAGAGAAGTAGTAACAAAAGTCAACAAGAACGAAACACATCAGTACTAAAAGAGGATGATGGAAACAGCAGAAGAATTGGATAAAGGCTGATGGTCTTATAGCAGAGGAGCTGCAATAATTGTTGGGGATGCAGAAAGTATGTAACTGACCCCTTTCAAGAATGATTACAGTACCAATGGGGGGTCCAACAACAATAAAAGGAAGGAAGGATAGTCATTGTTGAGGTTTCAAAAGGAATAATTCTTGCCGACTGCTCCCATGACAGTAGAATTACAAACACATATATCTCCATGAAATCAAGCATTTTAAGTGTGCCCTAAAAACAGGAATATTGTAATCTAGTGCCATGGAAGAATTTGACTAGAGATATGGCAGCAGTGTTCAAGTTCATGGAAGAGAGGCTAAAACAAATGAAGTTTTTGTGCTGAGAATGCTATAACGAGAACACGACATGTCAAGCTCAGTGCATCTGTACTGTACATTACATACAGCCTCTGGACAGACTGGGACTCAGACAACTATTAAGCAAAGTCAGTACACATGGGAAGGAGGTTCAAGTACAGTATCAAGTAGGTATGGAACTGGTACTAAAAAAAAAAAAAAAAAGTCAGTAGGGACTGAAGTGGAGCAGATTAAATTTGGTGATGTCAAATGTGGGGTGATGTCCCACTGTATGCTGATGACTAAAGATCAAGAACAAGTTAGCTTTGTGTTCAGTACAGGAAAATAAATAAAATGAAATGAGAAAAATATGAAAGAAAGAATGATGGAAAAAGACGAGCAACATTCTCAAACTATAAGAAATGAATGAAGATAACAGGAGAAGTTGACATGACAAAGGTACCAATACTGAATTAAAACCTAATAATTGAAGACAGCCTTTCCTAACTACCAAAAACAATTATGGATTTCTTAGATGCAGAGAAAACCAATCAATCTTGAGTTATCAGAATGAAGGAAAACCTGATACAAGGTGGTTAGGACCAGGAGAGTGGAAAATATTTGACGGTTAAGGAAACTGTAAATTACTGACGAGTAAAGACTATAGAAAATAAGGTGATCCCTGAGCATGAAAACATTGGAGAAGGTGCTTGACCAAAACTGACATCTGACAGTATGCCTTGGCGTCAAAGAAATAAGCATAGAGTATGATGAGATGACATCTGATTTCCTAAGCAATTACTAAGAGATTACACCACAAATATGTGTTTATTAGAAAGGTATATGACAGACTACCAAAAAGCATTTAGGTGGGTATCACAAAGAAGGTCAGTGCTGTATATAAAGTGTCTTGAGGTGCTGATTGTATTTGTAATGTGAATCTTGAATATGTGGGGGTAAACTGCACTGTGTAACAATTCAAGCATCACAACAGATGTTCTACAGAGCAATACATTAACAGATTTTCAATGCCAAAATTATGTAGGATCAAAATCAGCCCAAAAGAAAGGTACTGCACTTAGAGTACAACACTTGTGGTACCTTTGTGGCTCATTGGGATGTAAAGCAGATACTTTGAAGGTCATAAGAAAACAGAATCATGAGCTGGAGGAAGCAGAATAGCCGTACCACTTGTAAAGGGATATCCCGTAAGTAAAATAAGGAATTACTACTGATGCTTAATGCTTCTCACTGCAAAAGGGATGTAGCCAATGAAACAGAATGGAAAGCCTGAAATGGTATGACCATACATTTGCTAAATTTCAACCCACAGCAAAGTGACAAGATCAAATTACAAATGAAGAACTGAGTGCCAAGACCATCTGGATTGAGACAAAGGAAATACGTTTGTAGTGTGGTGCAGAGAAAATCAGTCGAAGTTTGCCAATATTTGGTTCTGGCATCACCCAAGATGATTATGCACAAGACGAGAGGCTTCAAGATCAAGATATAAACTCAAGAGATTCCATAACATTCAACAAAGGCAGGAATCTAAGTCAGAACATATATATTGTCAACAGAAAGGCAGCTTATAATGACGACGACAGAGAAACCTATGCAGGAGAGACTGCATGAATCAACATATAAGTATGAATAAACCCTGTATTATAGAGCGAAATAGTAAGATAAAGAAGTGAATGAGAACCACAAACAAATCAACACTAAAAGAGGACAATGGACATAGAAGAATAATGGGATCTGATGGCATCTTAGCAATGGAACTGCACGAAGTCTTGCAACCAAGATCTTCAAAGAATTATTACAGTACCACCGCAGGGTCCAACAATAAAAGCAGGTAAGGATAGTCATTGTTGGAGTGTCAAAAGGAATATAATTATGACCAATTGAGTGGAATGCATTGCAGTCTAACTTCTCCCATGACTGGAGAATTACCAGCACAAATATCCCTAAGAAACCAAGCATTTTAAGTCTTGTAAATACAGGTACATCACAATCTAATGCCAGGGAAGAACTGAACTAGAAATAAGGGACTACAGTTAAAATTCTTGGAAGACAGGCTACAATGAATGAAGTCTCTGTGCTGGGAATGCTACCAAGAGAACACATGACATGTCACAAGCTCAGCATGTATGTACTGTACATTATGTAAAGCCTTTGGAAAGACTGGGATGTGGAGAGCTATTAGTAAAGTTAAGTGTCTATGGGCTGTGGTTAAAAGTACAGTATCACGTTCATTTAAAACTGGTACTGGAGTCAGAAGGATGCAGGAGGGATTGAAGAGCAGCAGATTAAATAGGTAATAATGTCGAGTGTGGGGTGAGTATAGGCAGTGCGATGTCCCATTGTATGTTCATGACAATAGACTACGAACATGTCAGCTCTGTGATCAATACAGGAAAACAGGAAGAAGGCCATCTGTGCTACTGGGTAGCTGGATGACAACACTTGCATTTCAACAGGATATGAAATCTGGGATTGGTGAAGCTGAATAACCTTTTCAAGAAATAAGTATACTGAATCAGTCAAGTATGGTGAAAATTTATGTTCATAAGTTTGTGACATATGACAAGAATGAAAAAAGTGAATTGAAAAGATTTTTCTGCTAAAAACAGATTAAGGAATGAAATTTTCACAGGAAGAATACAGTAGGACTGGGCAGAAAATGAACTGCAAAAATAATGCACAGGTCACAACAGACAAAAGAGGATCTCTGTAACTACTAACAACTTAGGAGACATTACTAAATAGGCTAAAATAAAAAAAAAGTCAAGAGTAAAAGTGTAAGCAAATGGGAGACGTAGTGGTGGAATTACGATGTGCCGAAAGCAAGAAATATAACCACAAAATGATGCAACAGGAAAAGCAGTTTTCCCATAAACTAATAAAAAATAAATGACGATAACTGGAGAAGTTGACATGAGGTAAACAGGAAGACGACCAACTGTGCTGCTGGGTGAATTGGATGGCACAAAATGTCCACTGTGACAGAAAATAAAATATACAATTGAGGAAGCAAAATAACTATTGGAAGAAATAAGAATACTGAAATGAATGTTTACATCTATTTGTGGTAAGTTTTGTTACACGGAATAGACAGCTGGAAGCACATGAACAAGGTGAAAGCAGAGGAGATTTTCCAGTCACAAAAAAAATTAGTGTGTGACACTTTCGCATGATTGAGATAGAACTGGAAGAGAAAAACTACCATGACACTGATGCAGACACACAAAAAACAGAGAAGATGGCAGGTCCACAAATGGCCAACATCTTGGGAGACATGGTACTTGCAAGAGCTGGATTCCACAAACTGGGGGACACTAAAACCAAAAGCATAATGTATCAGGTGTGTGATGAGAAGGGGAAGAACCATAACAAAGTCACAATAGTATTGAATATGAAAATTACTCCTCAGACCATTATGAAGGTCCAAGAACCATATAAAAATAGCCTACAGACACACTTGGAGTAGGTGGGAAGTCAGTGGAATGTGAGAGACGAGAGAATGGAGATTAATCAATCATAAACCTCTCTCATTGCAAGAACAGCTCATGTTGAAGATTCAAACCTTATGCTCTTTGCACTATCTGAAGATTACAATTTGCAACTGTTTAAACCTTCTGGTACTGATTACGTACAGTAGTTTCAGTATTATGCCCACCATTCCCAAACCCTACACATTGCAAATTCAACATATATGTACAAGTAGGCAACATCTGTTCAGCCTGCTTTCCCTGCTTAATACATTTTGTTACTTATCATGCATATGATGTCCCTTCCTCTCTTCATTGCACAGGAAAACATGAGTATGAATAATCAACTGAATGTTGGCTAACCCTATCCAGCAAGTCAGTCCAAATTACCATAGTCTAAGCTTTTTACATAATTCCACACATGGCTGAAAAGCAAGCACCCTTCCTACCTACATACATAACTGAAGCATGACTAACTTGGCAATGACGACACACGCAAAAGCAACTGCAGTATCAGAAATGCAGTCGCTATGAAAGTAGCAGAGTAATTACAGAGGAGTGACCTGGAAAATCACAGAAAAACTTCATACACAAATACCTCCATGAGATAGCATCTCACAAACATCTTGCATAAGAGTGCTTCAATGCTTTTCATGAAGGAGAATATGGCAGAGAGAGAGAGAGAGAGATGGAATTTGCAATGTGGCCGAGCACTTGCAATTGTCCCTTTGGAAAACTAGCCACCAACCAGAGCTACTAAACTTCCTCTATACCAACAAAATATTCTCAAGAACACTGCTTTCAACACCCCTCTTTTAAGAGCAACAGCAAACTATGGAGGTGCGAGATGCTAACAAGAAAACACCTACGACTGTGAACACAAAAGCTAGTATATAAAGGGTCAAAAGAAATAAAACAGTGGGTAGTTTAGGAAATATGGGCTTCAGAAATAGGGTAAACCCTGTGTTCTAAGTCTTATTCCACAAACACAGACACCAAACTAAGTGGAATAAGGATTTTTGGGCAAGGTTATCTACCAGTCCTACCATCAGGGATTATGATAGGAGGAAAAGACTTCAGTGGACAAGTAGGGCCAACAGTGATGGTTCTGAGGATGTCATGGGAAAAGCTGTACATTTCAAGTCAGGCTCTGGCATAGTTGCTGGCTACAGTGTTTAAGAAGTGTCAACACACGTGTAAGAAATGCAGTAATCAAAGTGAGAGCATAATAAATGCTAACAGGAGGACAGCTTAGAATGAAGTTCATGGCCAAAAGGACAGTACAGAGAAGCCTATGCAGTAGACAATACACGAATAAAAACATGTATGAATCAACCATGTATTATAGAGAGAAGTAGTAACAAAAGTCAACAAGAACAACGAAACACATCAGTACTAAAAGAGGATGATGGAAACAGCAGAAGAATTGGATAAAGGCTGATGGTCTTATAGCAGAGGAGCTGCAATAATTGTTGGGGATGCAGAAAGTATTAATTGACCCCTTTCAAGAATGATTACAGTACCACTGGGGGGTCCAACAACAATAAAAGGAAGGAAGGATAGTCATTGTTGAGGTTTCAAAAGGAATAATTCTTGCCGACTGCTCCCATGACAGTAGAATTACAAACACATATATCCCCATGAAATCAAGCATTTTAAGTGTGCCCTAAAAACAGGAATATTGTAATCTAGTGCCATGGAAGAATTTGACTAGAGATATGGCAGCAGAGTTCAAGTTCATGGAAGAGAGGCTAAAACAAATGAAGTTTTTGTGCTGAGAATGCTATAACGAGAACACGACATGTCAAGCTCAGTGCATCTGTACTGTACATTACATACAGCCTCTGGACAGACTGGGACTCAGACAACTATTAAGCAAAGTCAGTACACATGGGAAGGAGGTTCAAGTACAGTATCAAGTAGGTATGGAACTGGTACTAAAAAAAAAAAAAGTCAGTAGGGACTGAAGTGGAGCAGATTAAATTTGGTGATGTCAAATGTGGGGTGATGTCCCACTGTATGCTGATGACTAAAGATCAAGAACAAGTTAGCTTTGTGTTCAGTACAGGAAAATAAATAAAATGAAATGAGAAAAATATGAAAGAAAGAATGATGGAAAAAGACGAGCAACATTCTCAAACTATAAGAAATGAATGAAGATAACATGAGAAGTTGACATGACAAGACGTACCAATACTGAATTAAAACCTGACACTTGAAGACAGCCTTTCCTAACTACCAAAAATAATTATGGATTTCTTAGATGCAGAGAAAACCAATCAATCTTGAGTTATCAGAATGAAGTAAAACCTGATACAAGGTGGTTAGGACCAGGAGAGTGGAAAATATTTGACGGTTAAGGAAATTGTAAATTACTGATGAGTAAAGACTATAGAAAATAAGATGATCCCTGAGCATGAAAACATTGGAGAAGGTGCTTGACCAAAACTGACATCTGACAGTTTGGTTTTGCGTCAAAGAAATAAGCATAGAGTATGATGAGATGACATCTGATTTCCTAAGCAATTACTAAGAGATTACACCACAAATATGTGTTTATTAGAAAGGTATATGACAAACTACCAAAAAGCATTTAGGTGGGTATCACAAAGAAGGTCAGTGTTGTATATAAAGTGTCTTGAGGTGCTGATTGTATTTGTAATGTGAATCTTGAATATGTGGGGGTAAACTGCACTGTGTAACAATTCAAGCATCACAACAGATGTTCTACAGAGCAATACATTAACAGATTTTCAATGCCAAAATTATGTAGGATCAAATCAGCCCAAAAGAAAGGTACTGCACTTACAGTACAACACTTGTGGTACCTTTGTGGCTCATTGGGATGTAAAGCAGATACTTTGAAGGTCATAAGAAAACAGAATCATGAGCTGGAGGAAGCAGAATAGCCGTACCACTTGTAAAGGGATATCCCGTAAGTAAAATAAGGAATTACTACTGATGCTTAATGCTTCTCACTGCAAAAGGGATGTAGCCAATGAAACAGAATGGAAAGCCTGAAATGGTATGACCATACATTTGCTAAATTTCAACTCACAGCAAAGTGACAAGATCAAATTACAAATGAAGAACTGAGTGCCAAGACCATCTGGAGTGAGACAAAGGAAATGCATTTGTAGTGTGGTGTAGAGAATATCAGTAGATGTTTGCCAATATTTGGTTCTGGCATCACCCAATATGATTATGCACAAGACGAGAGGCTTCAAGATGAAGATATAAACTCAAGAGACTACGTCACATTCAACAAAGGCAGGAATCTAAGTCAGAACATATATATTGTCAACAGAAAGGCAGCTTATAATGACGACGACAGAGAAACCTATGCAGGAGAGACTGCATGAATCAAAATAAGTATGAACAAACCCTGTATTATAGAGCGAAATAGTAAGATAAAGAAGTGAATGAGAACCACAAACAAATCAGCACTAAAAGAGGACAATGGACATAGAAGAATAATGGGATCTGATGGCATCTTAGCAATGGAGCTGCACGAAGTCTTGCAACCGAGATCTTCAAAGAATTATTACAGTACCACCGCAGGGTCCAACAATAAAAGCAGGTAAGGATAGTCATTGTTGGAGTGTCAAAAGGAATATAATTCTGACCAATGGAGTGGAATGCATTGCAGTCTAACTTCTCCCATGACTGAAGAATTACCAGCACAAATATCCCTAGGAAACGAAGCATTTTAAGTCTTGTAAATATAGGTACATCACAATCTAATGCCAGAGAAGAACTGAACTAGAAATAAGGGACTACAGTTAAAATTCTTGGAAGACAGGCTACAATGAATGAAGTCTCTGTGCTGGGAATGCTACCAAGAGAACACATGACATGTCACAAGCTCAGCATGTATGAACTGTACATTATGTAAAGCCTTTGGAAAGACTGGGACGTGGAGAGCTATTAGTAAAGTTAAGTGTCTATGGGCTGTGGTTAAAAGTACAGTATCAAGTTCATTTAAAACTGGTACTGGAGTCAGAAGGATGCAGGAGGGATTGAAGAGCAGCAGATTAAATTGGTAATGTCGAGTGTGGGGTGAGTATAGGCAGTGCGATGTCCCATTGTATGTTCATGACAATAGACTACGATCATGTCAGCTCTGTGATCAATACAGGAAAACAGGAAGAAGGCCATCTGTGCTACTGGGTAGCTGGATGACAACACTTGCATTGCAACAGGATATGAAATCTGGGATTGGTGAAGCTGAATAACCTTTTCAAGAAATAAGTATACTGAATCAGTCAAGTATGGTGAAAATTTATGTTCATAAGTTTGTGACATATGACAAGAATGAAAAAAGTGAATGAAAAGATTTTTCTGCTAAAAACAGATTAAGGAATGAAATTTTCACAGGAAGAATACAGTAGGACTGGGCAGAAAATGAACTGCAAAAATAATGCACAGGTCACAACAGACGAAAGAGGATCTCTGTAACTACTAACAACTTAGGAGACATTACTAAATAGGCTAAAATAAAAAAAAAGTCAAGAGTAAAAGTGTAAGCAAATGGGAGACGTCGTGGTGGAATTACGATGTGCCGAAAGGAAGAAATATAACCACAAAATGATGCAACAGGAAAAGCAGTTTTCCCATAAACTAATAAAAAATAAATGACGATAACTGGAGAAGTTGACATGAGGTAAACAGGAAGACGACCAACTGTGCTGCTGGGTGAATTGGATGGCACAAAATGTCCACTGTGACAGAAAATGAAATATACAATTGAGGAAGCAAAATAACTATTGGAAGAAATAAGAATACTGAAATGAATGTTTACATCTATTTGTGGTAAGTTTTGTTACATGGAATAGACAGCTGGAAGCACATGAACAAGGTGAAAGCGGAGGAGATTTTCCAGTCACAAAAAAAATTAGAGTGTGACACTTTCGCATGATTGAGATAGAACTGGAAGAGAAAAACTACCATGACACTGATGCAGACACACAAAAAACAGAGAAGATAGCAGGTCCACAAATGGCCAACATCTTGGGAGACATGGTACTTGCAAGAGCTGGATTCCACCAACTGGAGGACACTAAAACCAAAAGCATAATGTATCAGGTGTGTGATGAGAAGGGGAAGAACCACAACAAAGTCACGATAGTATTGAATATGAAAATTACTCCACAGACCATTATGAAGGTCCAAGAACCATATAAAAATAGCCTACAGACACACTTGGAGTAGGTGGGAAGTCAGTGGAATGTGAGAGACGAGAGAATGGAGATTAATCAATCATAAACCTCTCTCACTGCAAGAACAGCTCATGTTCAAGATTCAAACCCTATGCTCTTTGCACTATCTGAAGATTACAATTTGCAACTGTTTAAACCTGCTGGTACTGATTACGTACAGTAGTTTCAGTATTATGCCCACCATTCCCAAACCCTACACATTGCAAATTCAACATATATGTACAAGTAGGCAACAACTGTTCAGCCTGCTTTCCCTGCTTAATACATTTTGTTACTTATCATGCATATGATGTCCCTTCCTCTCTTCATTGCACAGGAAAACATGAGTATGAATAATCAACTGAATGTTGGCTAACCCTATCCAGCAAGTCAGTCCGAATTACCATAGTCTAAACTTTTTACATAATTCCACACATGGCTGAAAAGCAAGCACCCTTCCTACCTACATACATAACTGAAGCATGACAAACTTGGCAATGACGACACACGCAAAAGCAACTGCAGTATCAGAAATGCAGTCGCTATGAAAGTAGCAGAGTAATTACAGAGGAGTGCCCTGGAAAATCACAGAAAAACTTCATACACAAATACCTCCATGAGATAGCATCTCACAAACATCTTGCATAAGAGTGCTTCAATGCGTTTCATGAAGGAGAATCAGGCAGAGAGAGAGAGAGATGGAATTTGCAATGTGGCCGAGCGCTTGCAATTACGTCTTCGGAAAATTAACCACCAACTACACTTCCTTAAACCAACAAAATCTTGTCAAGAACACTGCTTCCAACACCAAACTTTTGAGAGCAACAGCAAAGTATGGAGGTGCAAGATGCCAACAAGAAAACACCTATGACTGTGCACAAAAAAGCTAGTGTATAAAGGGTAAAACAGAAATGAAACAATGGGTAGTTTAGGAAATATGGCCTTCAGAAATAGGGTAAAGCCTGTGTTCTAAGTCTATGCTCCACAAACACAGACCAAACTAAGTGGAATAAGAGTTTCTGGGCAAGGTTATCTACCAGTTCTACCTTCAGGGATTATGATAGGAGGAAAAGACTTCAGTGGACAAGTATGGCTGACAGTGATGGTTCTGAGGATGCAATAGGAAAAGCTGTACAATTCAAGTCAGGCTATGGCATAGTTGCTGGCTACAATGTTTAAAAAGTAAAAGGAAAAAGTTGACAAGTTGACAGTCAACACACATTTAAGAAATGCAGTAATCCAAGTGAGAGCACAATAAATGCTCACAGAAGGACAGCTCATAATAAGGTTCACGGCCAAAAGAACTGTACACAGAAACCTATGCAATAGAGAACACATGAATAAAAAAAAATATCAATCATGTATTACAGAGAGAAACAGTAACAAAGAAGTCAAGAAGAACCACAAAACAAATCAGTAGTAAAAGAGGATGATGGAAATAGCAGAAGAATGATAAATTCTGATGGCCTCATAGCAGTGGAGCTGCAATAATTGTTGGGGATGCAGAACCTATGTAACTGACCTCTTGAAAGAATGATTACAGTGCCACTGGAGGGTCGAAGGACAGTCACTACCGAAGTGTCAAAAGTCTGGGCAATTGAGCAGACTGTACCGCAGGCTGCAGTCAAAAGGAAACAGAAGGGACTGAAGAGCGAAGATTATATTAATGTCAAATGTGAGATGAGGGTGGGCATGTGATGTTCCACTGTATGCTAATATAAGACGACCAAGAACATTGAGCTCTGATTTCAATACAAGAAAACAGAAAGAAGACCAACTGTGCTACTGAGGTAATTGGATGAAACCAAATGTCCACTGTGATAGAAATGAAGTATAGGATTGGGGAAGCAAAATAACCACTGAAAGAAATGAGAATACTGAAAAGAATGGTTTAAATGTATGATGATGAGTTTAGTAATATGGAACTGGAAGCTGAAAGCACATGAGCGTGTGAATGAGGAGTAGATTTTTCATCCACAAACAGACATTAAGGAAGGATTCTTTCACCGGATAGACACAGGAGGCCTGGAAGAGAAAAAAAAAAAAAAAAAAAAAAAAAAATGGTGCAGACGACATTAAACAAGAGGCACTAATTCAACAGCTATCAACATCTTCAGAGACATGGCACACTGCAAGAGAAGGATCCTAGCTGCTGGACAAGAGACTAAATACATTAAAATCAAAGCAGTATGAACTAAAAATACAAGCAAATGAAAGACGCACTGGTGGAATTAAGACATGCCAATGGTAACTGAAGGACAGAGGGCATCCAGTAAGTCCTGTCAAATGGACAGGCAGGGAAAAATAGAGTGATCACACTTTAAGTGGAGATGAGAATGGTGTTGAGGCAGGTGGAAAGGGCAAACAAGATCTGGAGGCACTGAATCAGCAAATCAACACTACAAAAGGACAGAAAATATTCATGATACCAAAATGGACAGGTGTGAAATAAGCCAAGTATTCAAAAGGTAGACTGCAGAGAAATACGAAACAAAATAATGATGGGAAGAGAAGGGCATTATTCTCATAAAACTAATGGCAAATGAATGAAGATAACTGGAGGAGTTGACAAGACAGAGGTACCAATAATGAATCAAGACCTGATAATTAACGAGAGCCATTAGAAGGCTACAAAATAATCATGAATATTAAAAATGATTTTGCTAGATGCAGAGAAAACCCAATCACTGTCGAGCTACCACAATAAATGAAAAGCTTACGCACGAAGGCTAGGACCAGAATAGTGGAAAATGTTTGACAATATCAACATAGAAAGCCAAACGTAAAGTATTCGTGATTAAGAATCATACAGGAATTAGATAATTTGAACATGAAAACACTGGAGAAGTGCTTCAGCATAACTGATAATTGTCAGTTTGGTTTCGTGTCAAAGAAATAATCAATACAAAGGAAGGAACTTCACAAGTACCAAGCAATTACTAGAGATTATACCTAAAATGTTGTTGTTTCTAAAAAGACGTTTGCTAGTCTGCCAAACAACAATTAGATGGGAACCACTAAAACAGAAGCTACTGTACATTAAAATGACCATTTGAGCTGATGTTTGGGTACCATGACACAAGATACAGATTGAGACTAGAACAGGAATGTCAAATTGAAGTACGAACAGCACTGGGTTCTTTGTCGTTTACCTTGATAAAAGAGGAAACTAAAAAGGAGTATAAAAAGCACTAGTCTTTTGGATCTGCTAAAAGCAGACGACCAACATCAATTGCAGAATCTGAAGGAGACGTAACGCAAACACTTAACAGACGGATGAGTGGAATGGAGTGAAAGGACAATCAATGCTAACAAAATGAACTTTTATGGTAACTGGGAAAGATGCAATGTCAAAAGAACAGGTGGGAGAGAAAATGTTGGTCACAGAGGATCTTTTAGGATGGTCACAGATGTTTTAGGAGAAGTGTGGGGTGTGGAAATCTGTATTATGTATCAACTGGAATATGTTATGTCACAAGATAAGACTCCAGACTGTCAATTATAAAAGGTGGTGTTGGAAATGCGTAAGAATAACTGGGAAAGAGAAAAACCAAGTTAAAAAAAATGTAGTTGAATCACGTCACTGGACTAAACTTCCTCTTCAATATAACCTCAAAAATACAGGCACCTTCTGGCACTCATATTTGCAGCAGCTATCAAGCCTGATCAGAAGCACAGTTATGAATACTGCACAACATTGAAAAAACTTGCCAAATGCTTTGGCAAAAACTTATGGATTACCTGACCCCAGTAATTTATAGACAACCTTGATATATATATCCTAATGACGGACACCCCAGAAACTCAACTTCAGACAACACAAAGATATATAACGAGAATGAAAAGGAAATTTGATCTTACCCTAACACAACTAAAACAACAATATTTCAATAAAAAAAGAAGATTCAAAGTGTTTAATAGGTACAAGATGAGGCCTATATTAGGAAAATAAAGAAAACATGGAAAAAACAATAAAATTTGAACACTTACCACCTCATTGGGGGTGAACTGCAGTCGTTGGCAACCTGTAAAACAAAAGTCAAATTGAGTTCAAGTTGCAACAGGTCAACTTAAAGGCTTAAATAGTACATTGTTTCTTTTCAATTTCCACAATGCTACTTAAAACCTGACTTATTTCAGTAATAGCAACTAAACAGGCAGAAATAGGGACAATCTCCATTCTCCCATCATGAAGAGCAGAATGAAAGCTGGCAAGACTTTATATCACCCTGATATCTGGCTTTCAAAGCTGGTGCTGAATTGGACAAAGCTATGGGATACCCTGAGTAATTTGCAAAATACCTGATGATGGGCAAAGAAGGGGGAATTCAAGATTAGTACACATCAACACAAGATGGCAGAGTGGTGAGGGTATAAAAATAGAGGAACTAATTTAATTAATGAAAACCTGACTAAGCCGAACACTGTTGTACTTTCAGCCAATCAGTGCTTAAGACTGTGAAAAGGAAGAGTTGGAGTGGATGGAAAGCAAGAAAGAAGAAAGTAGTAGGAAAAATATATGAGAAAACAAGAACAAATTCAGATCTATGATGGAAGAGGAGACACATTAACGAGAAAAAACTCTGCAAGCAAATGAAACGGTTCTGGGTAGAAGAAATTAACAAAATGCACGAGAACAGAACAAAACAAATATGGAATGAAGAGGAAAGGAAATATGAAAGGGGGTTACAACAGGAGTATGAGGAAGGGGACATATACAACAATAAATTCCAGAACAAGACCTAAACAATAAGAGTAATGTGGATGTCTAAACTAAAGAAGGGAAACGTGAAAAAATGATAAGATAAACTGAAGAAAGAAAATGGACCAGATGGCTTAAGACCAGAACTGAAAAAGGTTATAAGAAAAAAGGAGAACAGTACAAATATTCTAACAGTTAACAAAGTGAAATAGAAACTAAGAAACCTCAGGAATGGAGGCAGTCAAAAACTAATATGTCAAGAGAAAATTCAGATAACTACTGTGAAAGAATAGATGCCAATAGCCATAAACATCTCCTACAAAAGATTGGTGACACTGATTAAGGAAGACACATAGGAACATCTTAGACCACATGATGACTACATGATGAGGCCATGAAAAACCAAGGATGATTTTCAAGAGGAGGGAGAATGGAAGACGATACTTATTTATACAGCAGTGTATTGTAGAAAAGAGCTACAAAAGGATGACCTACAGAAGAAAGCAAAGACTGTCAGTAATACTGACATTCCAGGAAGGCTAGAACACATAACATATGGATAAAAGGGGCAGAAGGTAGGACAGATGAATGACCAAAAAGACCTTTTGAAAAAAGTGCAAAAAAGGAACAGATGAAAAAGATTAAGGGAAATTCTCACATGCAAAGCCCATCAGAGAAGATAATGGAAATTTACCAAGATCCTCCAATATGATTCCAACTTACCTGGAGAAATATGAAGCTCAAACAAGGCCAATGATTCTAAGCAGCCACCTGGGGTTTAGACTGAATCTGAAATAAAAAGAAGAATCAATCTTGCAATAAATTTAATATTTCTAAACTATGACAATATCTTTAACAGAAATATGACTACACTGTATCAAGATTCAAGAGTGTAATGGAGAAAGAAAACCACAATAAAATTAATCAACAGAGAGTACTGATTTCATATTGATATTTACCATTGTCAGTTGGCTAAAATACTCCCAGGTAGCTCCATTGGCAGTGGCCTTACAGTACAGCCTGCAAAGATGGAAAGGACAAGATAAGAATTTTGGCAGTCCAAAATCACATAAAAAATTGAATTGTCTGAGTAACAAAAAGTTCTCTCACTGTTCTGTGAAATTCTTCCGTAAGGTCAATATAAAAGCCCAATTTTACCAGTAACCTCATGATTATGTTAACTTACCTTTTCATTTAGAAAGTAAGAGACTTTCTATGTAAGAGAGCATAGTCGAGACCCCTTCTCTTCACCTGCAAAATAATAAATTTAATGTTTTTATATATCTAACAAAACATGACAAGAGGGGGGTGATAAATCTTGCTTATTTGTCCACTGTTCAAACCAAGTGAAAAAGGTTAACACAAATGAATCCCTGTTTCGACTCTTTCCATCAAATCTCAAGTGTGTTTAACAAGGAATTTTAGAAGAGAATCAAAGAATTACTGTAACTTGAGGACATAAGATTTCGGCTTTTTTTTTTTTTTTATTTCAACAGACTTGGACATGCAATGATGTTCTATTTAAGAAAAAAGAAAAATTCCACTTAATACTTTTCATTTTTTAATCCCCTATGCAGTAAGTGATTTAAGGTACTTAAATGTTTCAATAAAAAGGTGAATCTGACATTAGTATTTTGTAACTCAGGTGAATCTGACATTAGTATTTTGTAACTCAGAAAAATCTCAACTGTCCTGATAACAGCTGATTCAAATAAGCTAACAAAATTTTCATTCTTGAAATGTTACTGAAACTATCTTGTTCCTGAGTTGTTACTTAAACCAATTCCTGATAAATTTGAACTGAGGAAGGAAAGACCTACCTTCCTGCACCAGCAGGTAGATCTCAGGGGCTCTCTCCCTCTCCAGGTGGCTGTCTTCGCTGAATCTGTGAAATAAAAGATACTTGTTAAGACTTTTGTCTTTGTCTAACAGACATTCTTGATGTTCCTTGTAACTTTAAGCTTTAAACTTCTGATCAGGGTTGGACAACTCTTTAAAGTGGATTATGAAAGTGTGGATTCCAATGTTACTTAAATCGACTGTTTCATTTAGAATTAAGACTCAACATGCACAGAACAGGATACCAAGATTTCTCTGCTCCAAAAAGGGTGAGAGCTGTCTTTTGGAACTAATCCCCAAAAGGAATTATTATTACTATTGCTATGATGACGTGACGAACATTAATACTGTATTATTATTATTGTTGTTATTATTAACATAATAGGAATAAGTCTTTTTGACTGGAGGTACATATTTAAGGACCCACAATTCCACCCAAGTAAAAGTAACTTGAGTACTTTGTGCTAAGCACTTTACTCATTAGACCTCAATTTCAAAACTACGAAGTTCTGGTAAAAAAAACTTGAGCTATTCATTAGAGCTAAATTATTCACCTCCACTCTCCTGGCCACCACAAACAAAACAGCACTTTGAATGTGAACAGTTCACAACAACAGCTCCTTTAGTCAAAGGAGAGAGAAAACCAGACGGAACAAGACACTAAGGAAAGTCCGACTTGTTAAAAAACTGAACCCAGTTGACAGAAATGTCAGCAGGCTAGCTTACCAAAGAAGGATCCACAATAACTTATAGAAATGTTTCAGTAATGGAACAACAGTACAACCACACTAAAATTATAATGTCCAGTACAGGAAGAGGAGGAAACCTTCGTAAACACACTAACACATAGCTAAAATAAACACAAAGTAGCAAAGACTCACATTAAATTCGTAAAACTGACAAAGTATTACAGAAAAACTTTAATCAGCAACTGGAATTTAGAAGTAAATTAGTTATTTGAGGAAGGATTTGTCCTAATTGGAAGGACAATAACACATCCAAAACTCTGGCCACAAGATGAAATTTGTGTGTGTGTGTGTGTAAATTAACACCCTAAGGAGGGTTTTTATCTAACTGGAAGGAAACTAACACATTCAGCAACTCAATACACAAAGGGAAATGTAGAGGCAGTAGCTTCAATTACCATTTCACATAACCACACTGGCTTATTTGCACAATAACCCAACTGCAGAGGAATACAGAACAAGCACAGTGAATCCAATGTGTCACACCAGCAGGGGACAAATTCACAAATTCACAATTTTTCAACAACCAGCCAACACTCGGAAACGAATTATAAATTCACAATCTTTCAACAAGCAGCCAACACTTGGAAACAAATGATAAATTCACAATCTTTCAACAAGCAGCCAACACTTGGAAACAAATAATAAATTCACAATCTTTCAACAAGCAGCCAACATTTGGAAACAAATTATATATTCACAACCTTTCAACAACCAGCCATCACTTGGAAACAAATGATAAATTCACAATCTTTCCACAACCAGCCAACACTTGGAAACAAAATCACAAATTCACAA